>CM037855.1:90831834-90905254 GCA_021234595.1 Delia radicum
CGCCAATGTGGAGTATTTTTTTTCCCAATTTTAACCTCAATTTTTCCACGTTAGTGGCCAGAAATCAAAAAAAGTACCATACCAGTGAGTTAGGTCATATCTGAAATAAGATATATTAAAATTTTAGTTTTTCTAGCCGTATTGCTTTGCGCAGGCCGCTAAGGGGGAGATTTCCCCCCTTTTCCAAAAATGTTCTTATATTTTTCGGATCAAATTTTATCAGATGGGAGCTCATGGGAGCCCAAGAGATAATGTTATTGAGGACATTTTCCAGATCAGCTTATATATAATGTGATATGGAATTACATATATGAGTATAGTTATATACCTATATCCGAACCTTCTTAATCGTGTTTATAAGCATTTTATACCATTTAACTTAAATTATATTCAACGGTTCTAACTAAAAATATTTTACAAATGATTTCAGTGTATGCTATTAAATATGCTATTCAATTACACACAACTGTATATTATAAAATTATATGAATTTTTGTTTGTGTGTTCATTTGTATGCTTTCATTTACTGTTGTTCAAAAATTCTTGAGGCTATGCGAGTAAATATGAAAATGTTTTTGCGTGTGTGTGAATGAGTGTGTGTGTGCGAATGAGTGTGTGCGTATCTTTTTTGAAAAAGGAGTGTATATTGAAGTTGATGCTATAAAAAATATACATATTTTATACAAGAAAGATACAAGATGTACGAAAGTTTTGTTTTTCTTTCGGAAATTTGTTTTTCGTGCAAAAAAAAAAAGAAACAATTTTATATTATAAATCGATAATGTTTTTGTTGTTGCTAAAGAATTTTAAGACACACATAATTCAAAGGAAACAAGATAATTTAAATATAAAAATATTTATGTTATTGCAAAACTAAGAAAAAAACTGTGTTTGAGACTTTAAAAATGATTACTCTATTTTTGTTCAAAACTGTTTTAAAACAAACAACTTTTCTGATATTAAAAGATTAGTTTTTATATGCGTTTAAAAAAATGTTGATTAAGATTTTTTTTTGGTTAAAACATTTAATCTCTTGTCTGGACAGATAAATTCATTAAGTTTAAAATTGCCTTTGATAAGAAATTTAAAAGGTATATTTTGATAGTCATCAGTTCGAACCGTTCCGATTTACATGAAACTTGGTATATGTAGTCATATAATCAATAGGAAAAATATTAGTTTTTAGTTTTTTTAATTCGTTATCGTTTGCGTTTTAGCGCTCATTAGCATTTTTTAAAAAATTTATAAAAATAAATACTGATCAAATGGTCGTAATTGTTCAACGCGTAGTCCGAGTTTAAAAATGAATATCTCATTTTAAATTAAACAATAAAAAAGGATAAGCAACTTTAAAATATCCTCAAAAGGCCTTTTTCAACAAAATTTAAAAAATTCGTCAGAATTTGAAAAAAAACGTCAAAAATTGAAAAAAAAATCGTTAAAATTGAAAATTGTCTAGTACATTCCAAATCAAATAATAAAAATGTAACGAAAAATTATTTTTTTTAATGCAAAAGAGAAAGTTTTGTACTTGTGAAAATGAATTGAATGTTAATTTTTTTAGACATTGGATAAATGCTACAACTTATGGAAAAAGTGGAAGTATCTAAAGTCTTCGGAATTAATTGAAAAACACCTGGGATCATCGTTGCTTTTTCCCGTTGTTGGAACTCATTGCATGACGCAGTTCAAAAGCTACTTTGCTACAAAGAAAATATAAATAATCTGTGCGATAAGTTGACTTTGCCACATTTTTCTGCAAGAGACATACAGTACCTGGAAATGTACAATTTGGTAATGAAAAAAATTGCAAAATAAAATGTATACTGTTTTCCCAGATCTAAATGAAATCTGATTATTTGGCAAGGAAAATAAAAATGAGGGACACGTATTTTTTAGCGCTCCAATTAATAACAAAAATACTTGAAAGTTTTCGGTCATGTCTCGTATAACCGATAAAAGGTCTACAAAATCTCTTTCATTTGGTACCCCATTTGATTAAAATTTCTCCGAAATAAGTCAAAAAAACGAAAAATGGGATAATTTTTGACACCACTTTTTAACCCCTTAACATGGATTGGGCCGCTAAAAAAATATATGGCCCTATTTGTTTTTTTTTATCACATATCCAAATTTCATTAAGATCCGAGAGAACCCTTCGGGAGTTTTGCTTTGTAAGTTTAAGAAATAAATTAATTTTTTAAAAATTTTCAGTTTTTAATTTTTTTCTAAAAGTAAGATTTTTCCGCGTACTTTCTACCCATTGGTCAATACTACTGAACCGGTTTAAAGACAGTATTCTAAAGATATGTTGCGCATTAAATAATATTTGTTTGTCAATTTGACTGTCCAACTTAGCTTGATCCTAGATCGACATATAATCAAAATAGTTAAATTACTCAAAAATTAAAATTAAAAATATTTCAAAAACTGCTCCGCAAAAAAATTTTCAAATGATTTTCAGGTTAAGGACGCCTAAATACATAATGAAGCACTAGTTTTATATGTATTCCACCTTCCTCTCCTACCCAACAAAAAAATGGCCCTAAAATCGATAAATTTCTCACTCCGGTTTTACCACCAAAATATTTGAACCTAAAATTATTTATTTGATTTTGATCTGGTCATTAGATGAATCTACATTCCAAATGTTGAGATTCTAGCTTTCTTAGTTTACAAGTTACACCAAAAGCTCCTTTTGTACGTTAAAACAATCGGACTTTCTTTACAAATATCGTGACTATATTGCCCTGATAAAGAGTTTAGAAGCATAATGATTCAATGACCAAATTTTATCAGATGACCAATATCCTAATGAATAAAGGATTTTGAATTGATAAGGTTATTTTAGCGGCAATGCCTGCCATCCCTGCAAAAAATTAATTAAAAGCACAATAATCTGGAAATTTATTTAAATCAACGCAATTTCAAAAGAATTCGACAGTCTTATTATTAAGAGTATACTTATGGTTTTTTGTTTAAAACAATATATGGGCTTATGTCAAAAATTTTGAAACTGATAACATTTTTCAATAACTTTCGCAACTGTAATATTTTATAAAAGTGGGTTATATGTTTCAATTAACAATACTTTAACTCGTATAGTGAAAAATTTAAGGGCCATAGGTCTGTATTTCTAATTGTTGTCGTTACTCAAAGTTGAATAATTTAATAAAATCGCTTGAAACGAGCTCTCTTCTTTTGTTCCTTTTATTTTTTTTGCGCGTTTTCACTTTTGGATTCCATTTGCACAATTTACACAATCTTCTTACACTTGAGATATAAATTCAACTTGTACTTAATTGGAGTGCCATCAGCTAACAAATAACAACATGGCGTTTTTTGTAAAGGGCATTGATGCCCCTTCCGGGAATACAATTTTGAGGACAATGATTCCTAAATGTTGTAATTATGAACAGCTGGAGGTATGCTTTGTTTATGTGCCCTTAACAGAAAAATTGTACGACCATCACATATCTTGAAAAACATGAGCGAGAATTTTGCTAAAAAGTCAGGTTTATTGCTTGGCACATTCAATGTTTAATTTTAACTAGGCCAGTTTGCTGCGTGAACTGAGTATTTTGTTATTTTGCAACATGAAATCAGAGGAGTATAAAACAATATTTAATTGCAAAAATTATATGGACTTTTTGAAAATTGTGCAAAGATTGCTTTTTTTTTCATTGATTGCCATTCGCCATTCAAAATTGCCTTGGCGCCATTCAAAATTTTAAAAAACATAGGCTTTATGAACCCAAAGAAATTTTATTACACTCACAATATTTTAACAATAACGGATTGTATTTTGTTTAAAAAGTAATCCGTTAACTTTGTGTTTTAAGGAATATACATTTAAACTACAAAGAAATATTTGTTTAACTTGTTTTACCATTTATTAAAAACCAGACTACACATAAATACTGTACAATTTCTGTACCAGTTATTATTTTCATTTAAAATTTTCTTTTTACAAAAAATTCTGTATTTGCACCAAAAAGTTAATGATATTATTTTTAATAGTAAAAATAAAAGAAATTTTTTATTTTTACGGAATTTGAGGTAATTTTTTAATAGTAAAAAATAAACGAAAAAAACATTTGATTTAAAAGAAAAGTGAGTAGACCGGTTTTTAATTATATGTAGTAGTTTTACACCCGATTTGCTGAATGACCAGTTAAAATTTAACAAACAGTTAACAACAACAAAAGTGTTAGTTAAAGTCCCAGTTAGCAGCTAACGCGACATTCACTAATTGGGCCTTAAAGTATACACACAGAGAAAAATTTTGCTGTTTGCCAACTGAAATTCGATTATTTTGACTCAATTTCGGTTATTACGAATTTAAGTCGGTTGGTACAACTTAACATTTGTTTTCACAACAAAGTTCGGCTAATTCAACTGAATTGTAGTTGCAACGAACAAAATATTAAGAAATCGAATGTAAATATCGTTGTACTAACTGAATTTTTGAGTTGTTACCATTAAAATACACTTTTAAATTCGGTTGGCACTTTATTTCTCTGTGTGTATATGCCTTTGATTTTAACGACAAAATATTGTGAGTGTAGTTTTAAAAAGCATCATGTTAAAAAAGTGTATTATTTACTATTTAAAGTCAAAAATTACACTTCTTGAACACCACAGAATTATAAAAAGATTTTTCGGAAAGCACAAAATAATGGAGTAAATTTCCATGGAAACTACAAGAAACATAAAACAATGGTATACATGTGCGTTTATCGTATGGAAGTGACACTTTGGCTCTCACAAGACGTTATGAAAACCAAATTCAAATATTTGAAAGAAAAATATTAACAAAAAATATTTGGCTCGGTTAAAGATAATCTTGGTTTGCGCATTCGATATAATGACAAAATATATTGGGTATACAAGTTAATAATGTCGATTTTTTTGCTTCAAAAATGCCTTTATTATAGAAACAAAATGAATTGATACATTCTTCAAAGTATTGTCCATCGTTTGCCACTACTTTTTCCCATCTTTCTGTTAGCATATGGATTCCGCGCCAAAAGAACTGCTCCGCTTTTGAGGTAAAGAATGACTCAAGCCAATTTCTGAAACCCTCTTCTGAAGTGAAGCATATGCCAGTAAGAGCGTTCTGCATCGATCGAAACAAATGGTAGTTAGAAGGGGCAAGGTCTGGGCTAAAAGGCGGGTGAGCCAAAACTTCCCATCTACTGTTTTCCAAATAGTTTTTGACCGATCTCGCATGTGGCCGAGCGTTGTCATGATGGAAGATTATGGTCTCGTGTCTGGTCGTTTTTCATTGATTGCTCTCTTCAAGTGAATCAATTGTGTTCGGTATAGCTAACCTGTGATCGTCTGACCCGATTTCAACAGCTCATAATACAAAACACCCTTCTGATCCCACCAAATACAGAGCATTACCTTGGCGCAATGGATATTCAGCTTCGGCGTTGATTTAGCTGCTTGGCCGGGCTTCCCATATGACTTTTTGCGCTTAGGGCTATCGTAATGTTTAAATTTTTCATCACCAGTAACAATACGATGCAAAAGTCACTTCTTTTTGTAGCGTTCAAGCAGCATTTCCGACATGCATTTCGCCTTTCAACGTCTTTCGGCATCAATTCATATGGGACCCAATTTCCTTGGTTTTGAATGAAGCCCAATGCTGTTAATCGTAACGAAATGGCTTGCTGTGTGACTCCCAATGATACTGCAATTTCTTTTTGCGTTTGACAATAATCTTCGTGGAGTATTGCTTCCAATTCCTCATCTTCAAACATTTTGGTATCACCAGGCCTCTCCTTGTCATCTGTGTCAAAATCACCATCTTTGAAACGCGCAAACCATCGTTCACAAGTTTTTTGAGCTGGTGCATCTTGACCGTATGCTTTTACCAACAATCGATAACTTTCAGCAGCTGTTTTCTTCAAATGAAAGAAGGTTATCAGACTTCCCCGCAAAACCTCTTTTTTAGGCACAAAATTCGACTTTATTATAGCGATTGAAAAAAATGTTTGTTTACACTTTGGCGTCTATCGAATACTGAATTATAATGACAAATGTTTACCTTCCAAAATACCATATTTGTTATTATTGACACAAACCATATGTGATATTATATGTTGTCCAAATCGACATTATTAATTTGTATACGTGCTATATGGAGTGATATTAAAATAAGTCGTTTGAGATGTTAAGGGCACGTTATAAGAATAAATGATAACAACATTCTAAAACGAATACTTAACGCCGGTCCTTCAGGAAGTAAGAAGAAGGTTCGTCCTCGAAAAATGTGGTTAGACGAGGTGCACTTAGAGAAAAAGTTTCATCATATTTATGAAAAACTTCATAAATATGATGGAAAACTTCATTGATTTTTGTCCAATGCTGCATAAATATGAAATGTTTCTTAAATATGATGATGAAGTTCCATAATTTTTTATAAACTAATTCATAAATGTTATTAAATATTTCATAAATGTTATTAAATATTTCATACACGTTTGTGAAATTTTAATAAGTTTTCATGAAATATTTCATAAATATTATGAAACGTTTCATAAAAGTTTCATATTATATTAGAAAAACTCTGTTCAAAACTAAGAACATTTAATTGGTGTTTCAAAATTTCAAATAATTTTCGGTTGTTTTTGAGTTTCAACAAGTCTTACAAGGCTAAAACATTATTGGATTAAGTGAATTATTTAAGGTATGAAGTGAAAATACATTTTCTTTTTTGTAAATTCAATTAATTGTATTTCCAAAAATTTCTTGCATAGCTACACATGACTCAAGTCACTTAATGATATTTTCTAAATTTCAAATACAAAATTTCAATACAAAGCTAACATTTTTGCACAAAGTTTATAAAACTTTTTTATGAAATGATGAAGGTATATGAAACACTTTTCATAAATTCTTATTAAACTTTTCATCATATTTATGAAAACAAATGACAAACGATTTATGAAACGATATCATCAATATGATGAATCTTTTTTCTCTGAGCGTAGACGAAGATGCAACAAGAATTGAAGCAGCCAACTGGCGAACTATATAGAAGTACAGAGAGACTTGGAATGGAAAACTTGATGCAGTAAAAGTTCGACCTGGTCTGTTAAATCACAGATGATGATAATATTGGGTATACAAGTTGCTAATGTCGATGGGTATACAAGTTAATAATGGACAACATATGGCATAACTATCACATATGGTTTGTGTCATTAATAACAAATATGGTATTTCGCAGGGTAAACAGTTGTCATTATAATTCAGTATTCGATAGACGCCAAGGTGTAAACACGCATTTCTTTCAATCGCTATAATAATGATGAATTTTTTGCCTAGAACAGATGTTTTGCGGGGAAGTCTGATAACCTTCTTTCATTTAAAGAAAACGGCTGCTGAAAGTTATCGATTGTTGGTAGAAGCTTACGGTCAACATGCACCAACTCAAAAAACTTGTGAACGCTGGTTTGCGCGATTAAAAAGTTGTGATTTCGACACAGAAGATAAGGTGAGGCCTGATCAGCCGAAAAAGTTTGAATATGAGGAATTGGAAGCATTACTCTACGAAGATTGTTGTCAAATGCAGGAAGAACCTGCACTATCATTGGGAGTCACATAACAAGCCATTTCCCTACGTTTAAAAGCATTGGGATCCATTAAAAAGCCAGGAAATTGTGTCCCATATGATTTGAAGCCGAGAGAAGTTGAAAGGCGATTTTGCATGTTGGAAATGCTACTTGAACGCTGCAAGAAGAAGTAACTTTTGCATCGTATTGTTACTGGTGATCACAAATGGATACATTACGATAACCCCAAGCGCAAAAAGTCATATGTAAAGCCCGGTCAACCAGCCAAATCAACGCCGAAGCCGAATACGCATGGCTCCAAGGTAATGATCTGTATTTGGGGGGATCAGAAGGGCGTGTTGTATTATGAGCTGTTTAAATCCGGTCAGGCGATCACAGGGGACCTGTACCGAACACAATTGATTCGTTTAAACAGAGCAATCAACAAAAAATGACCAGAATATTCGAGCAGATACGACGTGCCTAAATATTGGTTCATTATTGTATAAGATCCTATTAATGTGTCATAAAATAAAATGTTAACTCCAATATTAAGTGTTTTTGAGCAAAGCCCATATCATTCTGTCTTGAGAATTAAATGATTCCTTTTGTTGCTGCACAATTCAATTCTTTTGAAATGAAACAATTGATTAAAAAAGTTTAACAATTATTCATTAAGCAAATACATTAAATTCTTTTGAACTGAATTTTTTTAAATTTATATAAATTCAGCACAAATATGAAAAATATAATTTAAAGTAAATAAGTGATCAATAAATAAAGTTGACATAAAATCAATATGAATTATTTAATAATTTATTCATTATTACTTGTCATTTTGGTGGCTCATGTAATGGCACAAGCTCGATGTGTGGGACCACAAAGTAAGTTAAAGGCATATGTTGGTTTCCACGCCAACCGTCCATCAAAACAAAAGTATATCACAGCAATGTCAAACTAAAAGTATTATTTCTCTTATACAACAAAAAACTTTAACAACTTTTTAATTTTTTCCAAAAAATAAACGAAATAGACGTGGTTAAATATTGGCAAATTTTGTGTTCATTTTTGGTATATTTATTATTATTTGACTGAATTTGGATAGTGATAGAAATTTTATTAAAATCAGTGTATTTTTACGGATAATTAAAAAAAAATAAATTTTTTTAAAAACATTCAGAACTACTTCCAATTTTTGAAAATTACCCAAAACTAAATTTATCTAAAAATCGCCCAAATTTTTTGTTTTTTTTTATTTATAAAAAAGTGTTTTTTATCGAACTGAAAATTTTCATTGTGTAACTTATATTAGTTTTGAATAAAATATTCAGTTGAATATTCACAATGAAATTTATTGGATCTATAAAAAAAACGCCTAAACTTTTTTATAATGGAAATTAAATTTTTGCTATTTTTAGAGTTTTTTATAACTCTAAAAATTAGAAATAAGTTCTGATTTGCCAAATTCAAACAATAATAAATTATATACTAAAAATGAGCTCAAAATGAGCTCATTTTTATTGAACGACTACTACTTCGCCCATTTTTTGGAAAAATTTAAAAAGTTGTTCCAATATTTGTTTGTCTCTTATAGGACAACCAGCCAGAAAAATACGAACGGCAAAGCATTGGCCCAGTGCTTTCAACGGTGTTATGAGCGTGTGCAGAGTGTTGGCTATCTGAAGATTTAAGTGCTTTGCTAACCCCAAAATGATAACACCGGGCAGGGCTTGGCCGTTCCTTATTTAAAACGTTGGCAAAGCACTGTCAAGGAGCGCTTTGCCAGTACCAAAGCCATAATTTTAAAATGTTGTAAAAGCATTGGTAGAACAACCAATAAAGTGCTTTTTTAATAATATAATAAGTGCTTTGCCAAGCCCAAAATGATAACACCGGGCAGGGCTTGGACGTTTCTTTTTTAAAAACATTACCAAAATCAAAAACGACCAATAAAGTCCTACTTAGTAATTCACTAAATATTAGTTGTAATATTTCTTATTGAATGATTTTGGTAATTTGAACAGAAATAACAATAGGCTTGCTTCAGCTAAATTAATTACAAAATAACTTTTTATTTTTTTATCAAATTATTTTTGTGATAAGTTAGCACGATTTTTTACTACAATTTTACTAAAGAAAGAAATTTGAAAATAAATTTCTTAAGTAAAATTTTAGTACAAAAACTATACTTTGTGCTGACTATAATAGGAGACCTTAATATGCTTAACTTCAAATCATAAATTGCAATTTAGTTTTGAATTTTTCCACTCTTGTTGTGAACAAGGGATGTGCCACAGTTTTTATTAAGTTAACGGTTGTAAATTTTGTAAATAAGTACTGGCAATGCACTTTTTGCCAATGTTGTGAAAGCGTTCTAAGTCAGTACTGTGCGAGTGCTTTTTATTTTTACGGTTGTAAATTTTGTAAATCAAGTACTGGCAAAGCACTTTTTACGAACGTTGGCAGAGCGTTCTAAGCCTGAGCTGTGTCGGTGCTTTTATTATATTTACTGTTGTAAATTTTGTTAATTAAGCACTTTTTACTAAAGTTGGCAGAGTGTTGTAAATCAGTGCCTTGCCAGCACTTTATTTGTTGAATCATTGGTAAATAGTGCTCTGCCAATGCTAGATTTTTCAGACCATTGGCAATTTCTGGCTGGGTACTTTTTCCTGTTGCGGACATTGGGCAAGTGGGTGGACAAACAACAATTTTTTATTGGACCCCTAAAAATGAACTTTGACAATTTTTATGTGGGCTCCAAAAATATTTAATTTATTGCAACAACCGTTAGTGAGCTGGACCATTTTTATAAAAGTGTACATTTTTTAGATGCGTCGTTAAAAAGTTTTTCATTACTACACCCATAGAAGTAAACCTATAAAAATAGCAAAAAAAAAGCTACTAAAAACAAATGTTCTTGCAGAAAAAATTGCTAAAATTAGTAGATGTGTTTACTAACTATAAGAACAGCAGAAATAAATCTGTTGAATTTACTATTATTTAATTATATTTAAGTTAAATTTTAGTTAATAGAAAGTAACAAAATAATCTGTTAAAATCAGCAAAAACATTTACTAAATATTAGTAAACAAAAAAAATCTGATAAATTTAGCAGTTTCTTCTTCAAGATTATTTTTAACTAATTTTTAGTAGCTTTTTCTGCTATTTTTTAAAGTTTTTTCTACGAGTGTATAGAATATGGTCTAACTCACTAATGGTTATCGCAAGACACGAAATATTTTGGGAATATTCCAAAAAAATGTGAAGTTTATTTTCAGGGGGCCACTAATTTTTATTTTCTGAAATGACCCACCTGTAATAGACATTTGAGGCTTTACACACCAACTGCCCTGCTAAAAGAAAAGGTATGTCGTTGCAAACATTTTAAAAAAAAATGTCGGTAAATATTATCTATCTCAAATATTCAATAATAACTTAATTATTTGCTTCATAATCAACCAGATCATCATTAGGTACACTCATAGAAATAGCAAATAAGAAAGGCAAAAATAAATCTTATAATCCTACAACTTATCCATAGCCGAGACTTGGCTTACTCAAGGTGGAAGCGTTTTAGAACAAGTTAAGGTCCATTTGGTCATCACAATATTTCACCCCTCTAAGAATAAGAATGATCCTCGCTAATCCCTGGTCTAATTTATGGATGTGAGCTTTTTGTAAGCTGCGATTCTACCAGCAAAAGAAAACTCAAAGTTATTTTCAACAATATTATTAGATATGTGTATGGGCTAAGTCTCTCACATTGCCAAAATTTGCAATATTGACTGAATATTTGCAATGTACAGCATCATTTTTTTCGATAAACACGCTAAAACATTCTGAATCAATAAAACAACCGTCTGAAATTTTTTAGAAATAAAAAAAATATATATTCCCAGTTGAAATTAACATATTTGCATCCACTTATGGACACGTATGAACTCTATCATCCTCACTTATGAAGGCATTCGAGGTCATACATGTCCATATATCCCTATATAGAATTCATATATGCTCATATGAGTTCATATGTGATCATACATGCAAATATTACCTCAATTTTCGTTAACGCACACATCTTCCAAAGTATGGAAATGTATTTAAGTGTATTATTATATTTGTAAACGCTACTTAAATTTTTCAGAGATATTTGTTTTTCAGAGATATTTGTAGGTAAATTAATAGACTGGCTCAAAATGCAAAAACATTAAAATCTTGTACTCCACAAAGCTGCCCCTATTCCAATAGACCAAATAAATATATATTTCAAATTTCAGACAAATCGGCTAATATTTAGAGGTCGCTACTATTTTTCGGGGTTCATGTCAAATTCCAAAAAAAAATTGATTTTTATAAAAAAATTTATTATTTATATACATAAAATTTACATATTGACAATACACTTTTAAGTGTTGCTTATATTATTTGTTTGGTGGTAATAATTACATTTCTAACGTTATTTTTATTCTCCGCGTTTCATCTTTTGAATGTTGCCTTTTGAAGCCACAGGATATGTCTTTCTATGTAAATCAACTAAGCGGAGCAAATATTGTTTCTGTTCTTCGTTTTTTGTGATAGAGTTGTTAAATTCGTTAACCAAAGCAATACCACGCTCTGCACAATCGTTTACAACTCTTAAAAGGCTCGCTCTTTCTTTCATCTGAATATAAATAGCATCATCCTTCCACACTGCAGGGTCCTTTATAAGGAATGAATGAGCCTTTTCATGTCCATAATCCATTAATAAATCAAATAAAATACTTGTGCGTTTGGTAACAAAATTTTCAAGACGGTTGTGATGATTAAATCCTTTACTGTCAAGCCTCTTTAAGGCGTTGGCTTTTGGTGGTAGCTGGAGACTTTTGACCATGTTCCTTTTGGATTCCAATGTTACTTGCAAATCGAAAAACGCAAGTCCAATTAGGTATTCAGAAAAATACCAAAGATGTCGATGAAAAGCTTTTACTCCCGCTGTAGCAACTTTTTCATTAGGATACATTTGAGTTATTCTGTATGAAATCACCAAATCGGCAAAGCTGGCATATCTTAGATTTTACTCAAACTAACTGGAAATGATATTTAGGTTCTTAAAACCCAAAATCCAAGAGGATTTAATTTTTGCACACGGCACTACCGGTTCACGCAAAATAAAAAAACTAAAAAGACTTGTTTTTGTGCGTAGTGGTTTGAGCTGTTAAAATTTTTCTGCTAGAGATATCTACATGATGAACACATTGTTTTAAAGCTGAAGGATTATAGTTTCTATCAAAAATATAAAATTTGACTTAATTCATACACCCGAAAAATAACGCGGTATTGAAAATAAGCATATTTCATTGGTTTATTGTGTTTTTCAATGAACTCCAGTGTCGGCGCTAATGAATATAAAAGCATAATAATTCTCAGATACAAATTAGACATGTCGGAGAAAAATACAATATTAAAATTGGCTCAATCTGGCAACTCGTTATGAAAAAATCGTTACTTGAAATTTGGAAATTTTGAAAATTTGCATATTTCAGGCTACAATTTGGTCATGTTTGTTAGCAGATACATACAAAAATTTTTTAACATCAAAAATCTACTGAATTTATTAAATATATTTTTTAGTCCATAATTATTCTTTGTTACCTCATAATAATACTTCTTTTTATTTTAATTTCCCTGTATATAACAATAGAGGGAAGTATAAAAATACATACAAAAAATCAAAAAGGCTTTTCTTTAAAACCCTGTAAATCCGAGAGGAGTGAAAATAACCAAACGGGTCTTGAAGTGTTATAAAGTTAAAAGTAGGGAGTAAATACTCTGTAATTTTCAAGATTGTATCTGCTAACAAACATCTCCAAATTGTAGCCTGAAATATGCAAATTTTCAAAATTTCCAAATTTCAAGTAACGATTTTTTCATAACGAGTTGCCAGATTGAGCCAATTTTAATTTTGTATTTTTCTCCGACATGTCTAATTTGTATTAGAGAATTATTATGCTTTTATCTTCATTAGCGCCGACACTGGAGTTCATTGAAAAACACAAAAAACCAATGAAATATGCTTATTTTCAATACCACGTTATTTTTCGGGTGTATGAATTAAGTCAAATTTTATATTTTTGATAGAAACTATAATCCTTCAGCTTTAAAACAATGTATTCATCATGTAGATATCTCTAGCAGAAACATTTTAACAGCTCAAACCACTACGCACAAAAACATGACTTTTTAGTTTTTTTATTTTGCGTGAACCGGTAGTGCCGTGTGCAAAAATTAAATCCTCTTGGATTTTGGTTCTTGGAACCCTTAGGAACATTTCCACAAAATTTTAACAAAATCCAAAATGGGCCAGCAACAATTTTTCATTTTTTTCGGTGTTTTCATAGAGAATGACTCATTTCAAGTTGCTTAAGAAGATTGGCGTCATTAAGTGGAGCCATTGTGGCTATTGGGGCTTCATTCCAATAGCGACCGTATACAAGACTAACAAATATACTTATTTCGGTGACTGCTTTCCTCTCTGTTTCATTTAGATCGAACTGATTTTGAAACATAAATATTTTTAGGCAGTATATGGCTTTTGCCATCCAACGAGCATGGTGACAAGCGCCTGGTGCACGAAATGTAAACTCTAACTTGTTGTTTTTTGTGTCTGCCAAAAATATACGACAAAGCGTTAAGAGTTCAAGGTAATCGGCCCTTGGCTGTTGGTTTTTAATAGCGTCTGTATAATATGTATACATTTCTTCTCGTAGTTCGAGTAAGCGGCTGGTATCGAATAATATATTTTCTCCTAACGTAAAATTTGCTTTATCGATTTTTGTCCATTGTTTTTGAAAACGCTTAAACAGTTGCACTTTCGGTCCTACAGTCTGTCCAAAAAACTCTTTAAATATATTAGAAATCATTACCTCAGACATATGATGACGACAAGCAATCCATATCATTTCTTTATGTAGACCTTTTTCAATTAAAGCGCAGGCCCCCATATTTAAACCTGTGTTAGAGGCTGTAGTGTCAAAACATAGTCCGCGAATGTTATTTTTAATTGCCCAATCTTCGCAGACCTGCAAACAAGCATTAGCATGTTGTGCACCGGTCCCTTTGGTTATCTTCGGGACTCCTAGAAGTTTTTCTACTCTACCAGAACTGACGACTACCGCAACCCTATCGATTTTTTATTTTTCGTTAGAAATATCGGGCAGAAGTTTACTATCCCAGTGCAATACGATTGGATTTTGGAGATGGAATGTATCTTTATCATTTTCTGTTATATTTTTTCGGAGACGGTTTCTTGTACGTTGTATTGTACTTCGTGATAAAGTCATATCGGACACAGGTTTGCCCAATGCCTGAGAAACAGCTCCGACAACAAACATTGCCTTTCTATCAGAAAGATTTACACGATCAATTGATGCAATAACGTCTTTATTTAAAACTGATTTGGTTATGGTTGATTTATTTTTTCTTTCATAACAAATGAATTCATCACTCGATGAATAATCAGACTCGGTCTCGGTGAAACCATCATAACTGTTTAATGCAGAAATGGAGCTAACAACAACTTCACTTGCTTTCTGTTTTTCGACGTATCGCAGTTTACTGGCTTCAGCTTTTGATTCTCTTATTTGCTTTCTACTTTCCGCCTTCTTTGAGCACAAATCTATTCCAGCTATACTACAGCTCATGTTGTTTTCCTCTTTGCATTGTAAGAAACATCTTGTCCTCTTAATTTTTCATTTTGCTGTAAGCACTTTTAATGGCAATATCAAATATTTCAGTCGAATTCTCCTTAAACATTTCTTCTTTGATGCGACACCTTTCAGAATTGGTTTTTCGATTCTTCTTTAATAGGATAAATTCGGATAGCAGATTGCGGAGTTTTCTTTCGATGGCATCGAACCTTTGAGTAGGAATTTTAGCTTTCTTCCAAATATCCAATACTGCAGTTACTGTCTCCTTAATACTAACCTTTTCAGTTCTTTTTTTTTCAAAGTGATGAAAATTAAACATTTTAAGCACATCCATTTTTGATGGAAGCCTTGCTGTGGAAAAATTTTCAATTGGATTTCCTATTAGCCACGCTCTTGGAGAACTTCTCATAAATTTTGAACCAGTATTAAAAGTCATAACTTATATTATGATGTGAGCAAGATTATTCAAGTTCAAGATCATTTGTTTTTTGTTAAACAAAAAACCGTGCAACAATATTTATTAATCAAAAAATTTCTTCATCCGCAACTTAATGCAGATTTTAATCCACTGACAGGTCCTTACATGTTTCATGTAGCGTCACCTACAATCATCAGAGAACCAATGTGGACGGGGTAGAAGATTTACCCAAAGCTATAATTTTCTGATGACAAAAGATGAACACTTTACCCGTAGTGTTTTTTAAACTTCATGAGAAGTTTAAAAAACAAAGCACGGAAGCATCCAACTAATTCAAAAAATAAAAACTTTTTTTTCTTTAACTAACAAATATCGTTGTTTGTGTAAAGGCTAGAATCTCTAGCCATAGTACACAGTGTTGTTAGTGTTAAGTAATAAACAATAACAGTTTCTGACTATAGAATTAGGACCATAGATCAGTTTTTGCCGTACTTTGCAATTTTCAAATATTTTACTTTTAAGTTTTAATAAATTAAAACCAAAAGTTTATTTTTCGATCTTTTATCATAAATTATGATGTGAGCAAGATTATTCAAGTTCAAGATCATTTGTTTTTTGTTAAACAAAAAACCGTGCAACAATATTTATTAATCAAAAAATTTCTTCATCCGCAACTTAATGCAGATTTTAATCCACTGACAGGTCCTTACATGTTTCATGTAGCGTCACCTACAATCATCAGAGAACCAATGTGGACGGGGTAGAAGATTTACCCAAAGCTATAATTTTCTGATGACAAAAGATGAACACTTTACCCGTAGTGTTTTTTAAACTTCATGAGAAGTTTAAAAAACAAAGCACGGAAGCATCCAACTAATTCAAAAAATTAAAACCTTTTTTTTCTTTAACTAACAAATATCGTTGTTTGTGTAAAGGCTAGAATCTCTAGCCATAGTACACAGTGTTGTTAGTGTTTAGTAATAAACAATAACAGTTTCTGACTATAGAATTAGGACCATAGATCAGTTTTTGCCGTACTTTGCAATTTTCAAATATTTTACTTTTAAGTTTTAATAAATTAAAACCAAAAGTTTATTTTTCGATCTTTTATCATAAATTATGATGTGAGCAAGATTATTCAAGTTCAAGATCATTTGTTTTTTGTTAAACAAAAAACCGTGCAACAATATTTATTAATCAAAAAATTTCTTCATCCGCAACTTAACTTATAGTCAGAAACTGTTATTGTTTATTACTAAACACTAACAACACTGTGTACTATGGCTAGAGATTCTAGCCTTTACACAAACAACGATATTTGTTAGTTAAAGAAAAAAAAAGGTTTTAATTTTTTGAATTAGTTGGATGCTTCCGTGCTTTGTTTTTTAAACTTCTCATGAAGTTTAAAAAACACTACGGGTAAAGTGTTCATCTTTTGTCATCAGAAAATTATAGCTTTGGGTAAATCTTCTACCCCGTCCACATTGGTTCTCTGATGATTGTAGGTGACGCTACATGAAACATGTAAGGACCTGTCAGTGGATTAAAATCTGCATTAAGTTGCGGATGAAGAAAAAAAAAAAAAAAAAAAAAAAAAAAAAAAAAAAATTTTTGATTAATAAATATTGTTGCACGGTTTTTTGTTTAACAAAAACAAATGATCTTGAACTTGAATAATCTTGCTCACATCATAATTTATGATAAAAGATCGAAAAATAAACTTTTGGTTTTAATTTATTAAAACTTAAAAGTAAAATATTAGTCATAACTTATATCTAAAAAGATCGCGAAAATAAATAAACGTTTACAAAAACAATATTTCTTTCGCACTACTCACTCTTTCAACCATTAATAAAATGCACAAAATCAACACTTAAATTTGCTTATTGCCTGTAGCAAAAATTATATAATAGCACCTTTATGGTTAAAGAATTCTTCTTTTATGATTAAATATTAAATTACAGGGGATTTCCCGTATTTTAATTTCTTTAAGCAAAGTAAAAATAAGTATATCTATGCTGGAAATAAGAAGAAAAAGGATGGCTATATTATTTTTCATATAAACTAAACGCTATAAGTAAGAGTAGGACAACTATTGACAATGACGGAACTTAATAAATACACTGTAAAAACATATGTACACTAACAGAAATTTATACTAATATAAACAAAGCAGAAATATGGTACTACACTATAAAATGTACATAACTTGAAACACAAAACCAAAAAGTTGAAATTTCTAGCGACCTCTAAATATGGTCCGATTGTTCCAATTTTTGGTATGCACACTTCTTTTGATAACTGGAACAGGGGCGGCCTTGTGGAGACAAAAAAAAATTACATCTGCAAATTTCATACACTCTTGAGCCAGTCTAGTAAATTAACAAGTTTTTCTTCAATATTAAAATGATTATCCTCCAATGAAATGTAGTTTTAAAAAAATTAGTATAATTTTTGAAAAAATTGTAGAACGAAGGAAAAAACTAAATTTTTAGTAAAAATTAAGTTACAATATCTCAAAAACCATTTGTCCCATTTTTTTTTTTTTGAATATTCGTGCTTAGCAAGTCAAAATAAATAAAATTGTATGTGTCGCAAGACATATTTTTTAACGCAATTTAAGAAAAATTTTCAAAAATCGAAAAGTTTGTTTGCGGGGCGCCACGGGTTAATGCTATTTGATTTTTCTCAAATTAGCACCACATAACTTTTAGACTTAGTTGCACAATAATTGCAACAATAATTGATATAATCTAATGAAAATATATGATCCCTCATATCAACATGAATCATTTATGAACTCTTATGAATCATGTTGACATGTATGAATCATGTGTGCTCATGAATGAATCCATATATGTCGATTTTTACCAGAGTTTTTAAAAAAAAATATATATTGAAATACATATTGAAACAAATTCCGGTATTTTCCATTATTTACCGACTCTTATTTCCGCCTGATTTTTGAAACAATTGAAAATAGTGTTCCATTGTTCACATGTATTAAATAAAACAATAAATACTGTAAGTTCGACTTTCATACGATATACTTTATCCAGTAGCGGGAAAATTAACATAGACAGCCTAATTATATTTGCATTAAACTTTATTTTCTCTGTTTCGTTTCTACTTTTCACTTAACATTAGGTGCGCCTACTTGCAATGCACCTCGCAATGAAGGATTTTCTGGTCCCGGTTGTAATTCCCGTAATGTTTGGTATTATGATGCTAGTTCAAGACAATGTCGTTGGATGCACTATCGAGGATGTGGTGGTAACAATAATCGTTGGTGTACTTGGGCTGATTGTGAAAACAGATGTCGCCGTTAAATATTAAAAATGAATATTATTAAATATTATTTAATGTGTTTTCGTTTTACTTTTATCAACATATACCACATTTGGCTTGTACTATAAAAATAAAATAAATTGAAATAAATTTGTTTTTAGTTTCGTATTAAAATAATAAATAATTTTAATTTTATTGTTATTGGCAAATTATTGAAATAAATTTAATATACAAAATTAAGTATAAAAATTCTATTATTTATTATTGTGGTGTAACCCAGAGAACAAAATTTGCAAAATGTTTTGGGGTTCCTATTCTATGAGTCAAAAATTAATAAAATAAAACACATATTTTTGAAATTTCAAAATTTTATTGCCAAATATTACAAATTTTTTTTGGACAATAATAAGAGCCTTTCAGAAAAAACATAAAACACACAAAAATTTTAAGAAAATTTTTAATTCAAAAAATGGTTCAGAGCTGACTCAGAAATGTAATTGAATTTGAATATTTTGTGAAAAAATCAAAAAAGGCTTCAAAAAGACATTGATTTTTGAGCCTATAGAGTTTTTTCATTATAGTTTCTGAGTTATTTTGAATAAAAAAGGAAGGCTCTTATGGAAAAAACCACTTCCATACAAAAATTTGAAATTTAAATAATATTTTTTGCGCCCATTTCTGACTAATTTTGGAGCATGTTTTCTCGCATGGAAATTATGTAGCAAATTGGTTTAAAGAAGTGTATATTTTTGGGGAAAATCATATACTAACCATAAAAAAAATTTAACCAAAACTACCCAGCAAAAACATGGTAATGACAGTTTATTACCGTATAAATTACCAAGTAGCAGTGATGCAAAACGTGGCACAATAGGGCCATTTGTGGCACTTTTGACTGCTTGATGGCCATGTGGTACTTTCTTATCTATTTTGGCCCTTTCAGCTCAAAATTGAACTAACTACTTTAAACCGTTTAGTTCAGACTTTTATGAAATTTGCCAGATTTTTTTTTTATTCGATAAGAGCATATGATAGATCCTTACAGAATGAAAAACGGGGAGTTGTTTAATTTTTTATAAAAATCGCATTCAAAATCATATATTTTCGTACCAGGAGGTTAGGTTTCAAAATTTTTGAATGCGATAACATTTTTAAATCTTTTTATATTTGTTCAAATTTTTAAAAGATGTGCCGCAATTCATTTTTTATTAAAAAAATGTATTTCTGAAGGTTTTTAAAAATGTTATGTTATTGCAAGAGCGGAAATAATTTATGAGAATTCATAAAATATGTTAAACTTTATTGTCAGAGGGGTTTGTCTTGCATTTTTAAAAAAGCATTAAAATGATGAACTCTAATTAACAAATAAATATTATTTTTATTTTAGTAAAAATCTAATAATCGAATTTTTTAAAAAATATGGCCCTACAGGGATGATAAATGGGATTTTCAAACAGTACCAACCAGCATAAAAAATAGTACTTTTTCGACCCTCATAGTACAAAATGCAAGTTTTTATTATAAGCTAACACTTTGAAAATTTATTTGCATATAAAAACAAAATTTAGTTGATTTTAGTTACAGAATTTATAAAAGTTATCAGACTATTTCTTAAATTCACCTTTTTTTGCAAGGAAATCTATTTCATTACTCATTCGATTTTAGAATCACAATGCAAATTTGAAGATGTTGGCAATGGTCTTTTTTCAATTGTACTTTTTTACGATATTTATTTTTCACTTTTCGAACACTTTTTTTTTACTCGAACTCAAATAAAATCACCTTTAATCAATTTCATTTACAACGATTGGATCCAAATAAATACATTTTATAAATGTTAATTTATGAATGGGTAATTGAATTAAATGTTGAATCTTGAAGTTTCTCTGAAGTTTCTAAAAATAGAACTGTTGTGTTGTTTGAGTTGTACTTCTGAGATTATGTATGCAAGAACAAAAACATGGTGTATTGAATAAAACTAGTTTTAATCACAACACAACTCGACCTGACGATAGATCAGTGCGCTAAATCGCTCTGTCTAAAGTGTGGTGCGAGTGCATGTGGTATTAGAAATCAGTTTATCCATACCACGGTCAGTGATTGCACAGAAAATTTCATATAGACGCAATCGAACAAATGAAAACATAACAAATATTACATTATTCAAAAAACAGGGTCACTGACGAAGGTTCAATACCAGAAACTGCGCAGTCTGATTCAGGAAAATTTTAAAATTTACAATGTAGTTATGATTTTTAGAAAATACACTCATGCTTCTCTACCACGTTTTTCACAATTAAAATTAAATAAAATTGCATATTAATTATAGTATTAATTGCAATTGTGTGAAAAAGACGTTAAAATTCAAACTCAATCTTTAATTTTTATTTATATGTAAATAGTACTAAAAGAGTTAAAGGAGTGCCCTGGTACTTTTCCGGATCAAATAGTACCAAAAAGTACTATAGTACTAACTTTATCATTCCTGTGGCCCTATCAATGGTATTTTGGCCCTTTTAAATTTTCAGTTTGGCCCAAAACAAAAAAACTCAAAATGGCAAGTAATGATAGGTTATTGCATTACATTAAAATACAAAACAGTGACCTACTGATAATGGGTTATATAAATACTAATATGTAATTGCAAAATAACGAGTTGCTGGTAATTGGTTGCATAAGTATCGATTTCATATTTTTGATTCTAATATTGTATTAATTTGTTTTAAATATTTTTGCAACTGTATTTTTTAAGCTAAAGTTATTTTAATTTTTTTTAATGATTTCTTAAAAATCATTGTGAGTAACCACTTATTTCTAATATGAAAGTAAATACTTATTCTTTCACTATGAGTAACCAATTGGGTAACTAATATTTCGCATTTTTTTTTGTAAGCGAGAGGGTATTTTGAGTCATCGTGAACAAAAGTAATCAAGCCCGTAAATAGCCTGGTAACTTGTGAATCCCGTTCTGCGCTATTTACACTGTCAATTACTTAGTAATGTCTGTTTTTGCTGGGTAAAGTTATTAAGAGCTGGGTTTCTGTAAAAAAAGAGTTAAGAGTGCCTATTACAAATAATTTTATTGCTTCTATAAAATTTACTTGTATTCAATATTTTTTTATATAAAAAATGAATAAACGTTTTTAAATGCTGCACAGTGGGGTATTTTAAAAAATAATGATAATAAATATAGAACTAATAAACGACTGATCCGATCAGTATGATTCAAATAGTAAATTGTCAAAGAGGCGTTAATATTTTGTAATATTGTGATTGGGCAACCCTGTTTCAAGCTTTTCTTTTTTCTCAAATTCGTAGCACATAATTTTTTTTTCTAGTCTTACACAAATCTGCACTATATTTATTGAAAACCGAAATTGTAAATAAAATTACCAAGTACCATAAAAATTTTAGTCAGAGGTGTAATTTTTTGCGTTAATATTGTTAACCTGTTAGTGCGTATTTCAAAATATGTCTTCTTTAGCCCATTTTTTACCAACGCGTCTTCAAAGACTCGGTAGCCTATGACTACTGATAGGAATGCGCCATAACGACTGATTGAAGTCTTGGGTACAAACTTGGTTTAAAAAAGGTTTTATTCCATTGTTGCCATACACTGATTTAGTAAAAACTATTTTTG
Source organism: Delia radicum (assembly GCA_021234595.1). Taxonomy (NCBI): domain Eukaryota; kingdom Metazoa; phylum Arthropoda; class Insecta; order Diptera; family Anthomyiidae; genus Delia; species Delia radicum. The sequence continues at coordinate 90,854,431 of CM037855.1, forward strand.
TCTTTTCTTAAGCACTTTTTTCAAATCTTTAAAAATATAAAGATAAGTACATATGTATAAGAAATTATTTAGAAACAAAAAATATTTTGTTCATCATGTACTTTTTGAAAAAAATCAATTAATCGAATCAATATTTTTCGGATATAGTAAAAATTTAATAGTGCAGCCAATTAATACATTTGTGTTTCAAATATGAAATATTATCTATTTTCTCTCAACCAGCGAAGACGAATATAAATTTGAGCAATTTGAGTTAACAAATTTTTATTTTTATTTTTTTTCTTCATATTTATTTGCAATCTATTTTACAATAATAATCAAATTTGATAGTAATATAAACATGACATAAATTATCGATCTTCAGCAAGATCAATAGCAATATATATAATTGAGATCAGAATTCTTTAATAATTAACATTTATATATGTATCTACATGTACTATATAATATAGGGACCGTAATAATTATTTCTTTTTTCATAAAAGTCAGATGATAACAGTTATTTTTTGATTTTTATTTTTTTGGGCAAAAATAAAAGTTATTTTTTGATTTTTTTTTCGGGCAAAAATAAAAGTTATTTTTTGATTTTTATTTTTTCGAGCAAAAATAAAAGTTATTTTTTGGTTTTTATTTTTTTTTGACCAAAAATAAAAGTTATTTTTTAATTTTTATTTTTTCGAGCAAAAATAAAAGTCATTTTTTGGTTCTTTTTTTGCGTACTTTGATGAAGTTATAAAAAAAATCGCAGTTATTAGCTTTGTTATTATGATTTTTCAGTGATGATAGATATACAGCAAATATTTTGCAATGTTATTTTTTGTGATAACTGTATTAATATATATTACTATACATTTTTTAAGTATCTAACTACAAGACAAACATCTATATTTGTACGAGCAGTGCTGCCAATTTTCGGAAATTAAAATCGTCAAAATATCACAAAGGGCAACTTTATAAAATTTGTATATTTCGTTCATACAAATATAACTACGTTATTTGTTATTTATTCGTTATAAAAATAAAATTTTTTGTAAATATACGGAGGTTGAAAGCTCGTTATAAATTGAAAATAACATAAAAATAATCTCGATGTATATAAAAACAAAAAACTAATATAACTGTAAAAAAATATTACTTGAGCCAGAGTACACACTAGAAATTTTTTATATAAATAGAATATTTTTGGTCTTCAAAGTTTAGTAACGTCATGATGCTTGTTAGGAAAAGACCTAACCACGTGGTTGATTACTAAGAAGACAAGAATGGAGCAAAATTTATTATTAATAGGTTTTTTGTTAAAGTTCTGCCTATTATATAGGCTCTAGCTTTTCTAAAACTTCGGGTTCTGATGAGATCTTTAGCCAGATCGAAATACTAGTATCAACCTAGCTAATATGTTTGATTTGCTTTATTTTTGTAAATATACGGAGGTTGAAAGCTCGTTATAAATTGAAAATAACATAAAAATAATCTCGATGTATATAAAAACAAAAAACTAATATAACTGTAAAAAAATATTAATTGAGCCAGAGTACACACTAGAAATTTTTTATATAAATAGAACATTTTTGGTCTTCAAAGTTTAGTAACGTCATGATGCTTGTTAGGAAAAGACCTAACCACGTGGTTGATTACTATGAAGACAAGAATGGAGCAAAATTTATTATTAATAGGTTTTTTGTTAAAGTTCTGCCTATTATATAGGCTCTAGCTTTTCTAAAACTTCGGGTTCTGATGAGATCTTTAGCCAGATCGAAATACTAGTATCAACCTAGCTAATATGTTTGATTTGCTTTATTTTTGTAAATATACGGAGGTTGAAAGCTCGTTATAAATTGAAAATAACATAAAAATAATCTCGATGTATATAAAAACAAAAAACTAATATAACTGTATAAAAATTTACAACTTATTGAATTTCAACTCAAGAAATTGAAATAAATATTAAAAATAACTTTTATTTTTGCCCGAAAAAATAAAAATCAAAAAATAATATTTATTTTTGCTCGAAAAAATAAAAATCAAAAAATAACTTTTATTTTTGCCCGAAAAAATAAAAATCAAAATTTTAAAAAGCAATGCATTTTATTATAGACTAGTTCATAAATATCAAAATGGTAAACTGTTATTTTCAGTCCTTGATATAATAACAAAATTGATATTTACATAAGATTACATTAATTTCTAAATGGAAGGTCAAATATAAGGTGTCTCTTTAATCTTCTAACATCTTCGCTTTCATCTAAAAAAGATATTGCTAATGGATTGACGTGATCGCTTAGTCTTTTTAAATATCTATTGCTAAAGTTTCGAATTTCAGTTTTAACATTAGCTATGTCAAAGTCATTGTGTATAGTATAGTACCATGGAGCGTTTGCAATCATTCTTAGAGTCTTTGATTGGAATCTTTGAATAATTTCTACATTAGAGTTACTTGTTGTTCCCCACAGTTGAATCCCATAAGTCCATACAGGTTTTAAATTTGTTTTATAAAGCAGAATCTTGTTTTCCAAACTCAGTTCTGATTTCCGACCAAGGAGCCAATACATTTTCTTAGTTTTAATGTCAACTTGATTTCTTTTTAACTTTACATGTTCTTTCCACGTTATTATTCTGTCTAAACACATGCCTAGATATTTAACTTTATTGTTTTGAGGAATTGCTGAGCCATTCAATATGATTTCTGGACAAGTGTCTCGCCTCAAAGTGAACGTAACGTGTGTAGATTTTTGTTCATTTACTTTTATGTTCCAAGTTATTAACCAATTCCGTAAGCAATTTATTTGTTGTTGAACCAGCTGTAATGCTTCAGCAGCTGATATGTTGGATGAAATAACAGTTATTCCGTCAGTACATGGCATATCTGAGGTAAAAATTGTATATAAAACTGGTCCTAGTACACTTCCTTGAGGTATACCAGCTTGTATTTTACGAAGTGTTGATATTCCATTGTTCACTTTTACGTAAAAGCATCGTTCATTTAGATATGACCTAGAGTTAACAAATAACAATTAAAAAAAAAATATCTAAAAATACCATACTTTTTATAAAATTCTGAATAATATTCTAAAAATAATACATAACATTTTTTGGATTTTTTTTAATGGAAATTTGATTTGTTAATATACAGTCCGCGAAATATCCAAAGCATACAAACTTAAAATCCAATATATTTCTAATTCGTAGTATATATAAATTGGCATATATAAATCTATTAAAAACATAATTAAATTTATTTAAGAAAACACAGCTTCGTTTTTAAAACTCCGTTAAACTTTTTATTAACACAAAATATTTGGAAAAAATAGAATTTTTGGCCATTCCATTCAAAAATGTTTGCTCGACCAACAATATTCTGAAATCATTCTTATGTTATTTTTTCCCTCAAAACTTTTTCCATTGTAACAATTTCTTGGTGAACATGTTCTCTTTGGTCATCGCTGAACTGGTCCAGGCTGTATGGGTAGAAGTTTTAATGTGAATGAAGGAAATTAATTTGTATGGACATGTTGCAGCTCATTTCGCCATACGGACTTAACAACTTATTAACAACCGCTACATAGTCGTCGCTTCTGTGATTACCAAGAAAATTATTACATAGTGCAACAAAACTCTCCCGTTCACGTTTTTCAGCGGAATTTAGCTTGATCATAAAGATCTCATCTTTTATAATTTAACGAATTTGAGGCCCAATGAAAATGCCTAAAAATCACAAAAGAGATAAAAACGATAAAAAAGTGTTAGATTTGCACATTTGGCTTCACTTAATTTTGGGAACACTGCTTTAAGATGGAAAAAAGCTTGAAGAATTTGTTGTCTCTTTCCACCACTCCAATATTGTTTTTAAAATCACGCTTATGACCGATATCAGTAAATATGCCAAAAATATAGCAAAATTGATTACGTTTGTCGCACATTTTTATTTCAATTGCACACGATTATTATTAAATTGAAAGCAAACAAACCACAAGGTCAAATTACATGAGTAAAGCTCTTATTGCAAATTTTTGATGTAATTCTAAACAGTGATTCGCAACCTGCGGCCCTCTCGCTGTAGCAATCTTGTGTATTATAGTTAGTATAGGATACTAACAATATACGCTTCCATCGAATTATTTCATAGTAACCCATTAGAGCCCACTGTCCCCATATGGGCATACCTCGATTTTAGCAAATGAAAGAACTTAAATTTTGAGAACATTTTTGGAAAAGGAAATATATTTGTTTTTAAGATTTTTAATAATAGTTATATGATATGTATTGTATTGTATTTATTTATTATTTATTATATATTCAGGCACTAATTAGGCCTCTTGAATCAAATTTTACAATACCGACTTTTGAAACGGTTCGATTTGGGGATCGGGTTTTTACTTTTTGCTTTAGCGGAATAAATGTATAAAGGTTTTAATTTAGCGGAATATAAAGTTTTGTTTAAAGTTTAGTATAAATGACAAATCTGGCTCTCAAGCAAAAAAGTTTGGCGAACACTGTTTTACAAATTTTCTATTATGTGCCTATTTGTGTGTTTATAAAATAGTACCTGCATTATGCCAGAAGCTTCACCAGATAGAAAGCGCATAAAAAGAATACGAAAAACATTATATGCAAATTTATGCAAACAGTTTGTTTTAATAAAAAGTCTAATAACTCAGTCAATTTTTAACGGATTTTTAAAAACGAAGTTGCGTTTTACTCCTACATACATTTGTCTTGATTTGAATTTGAATAATATTGCTCACATCATAATTTGTTTTCTAATAAATTAACTTATAGTACAGTGCCTTTACAAAATACATTGTGAAACCCCCTCCAAATTTTGCAAAATGGCGAAAAAAAAAATGTGTTTGTTGGAGAAATGTACACAGATTTCTCAAGTTAACTTAAATATGCCATGGAAAGGTCTTACTTTCTTCTTTATAAAGCCGCTGAGTCACTTAAAATCGGATGATACTCAACAAAGTTTCCGTGATTCAAGATTTGGAGGTTTATGACAAATTTTAAAAACAGATTTTTGTTGTACTCGACAACAAATGCCAGAAAAATTGTATCACTTCCCAGGTATTTTATTCTGTTATATTATAATTATAGTTCTGAATATATATAGTTCAAAAAAATTAACATTAGTTAAAAAAAACTATGGCTCTTTTTGTGATCAAATTTTGAAAATTTTTAATTTTTCACAAAATCTTCTGTGCTGGCTTTAAATATTAGCAGTATCTCAAGATATTCATTCCAAAAATTAACTGCTATTTTCTTCTTTATCCAAAATCGAAAAAGTTCTGAAATCACCGTGCAGTTTTAAGCAGTTTTTAAGGAAAAATATTTACTTTTTTTATTCAGTTTAACTAAAAATTAATTTCATAAAAATTATTAAGCTTTTTATTGATTGAAAACAAATGGTTTTTATTTTCTAAGAAAAAGTTTCATCGATTTACTAAAACATTTCATAATTTTTTCGTCCAACAAATTCTCTCTGTGCATAAAATATAAGTATATTAGTGATATTAAGTTTGCTCATTTAGTCATTATGTATTTAAAACTATATTAAACTATTATTGATTCATTGCCAAATTCATTGTATTAACATTTATTAGCATATTCAATACCATTGTTATGGCATAAAATAGCTGCTACACTCATAAAAATAAATATGTATAAATAGCTGAAAAATGCTAGAATCAGCAGTGGCAGTTTTTGCTATATATATTAGTAAGATAAGAACAGCAAATAAAAAAGTGTTAAACTCATAAAATTTAAGTAATTTCTGTGTTCAATTTTAGTTAATTAAAAACATAAATTTAATCTGTTAGAATCAGCCAACATTTTTGCTGAATAATATCTTCAAAATGTTTTACATACCTTACATTTATTTGAATGCAGATAAAAGTAAATTTTGCTAAAATCAGCACAAATATTTGGTAAAAAATATCTAGACAGTAGATTATTGTTCTCATAAAAAATTTAAAAGAAAACTTAAGCAATTATAAAGTTTTTTGTGTTTTTTCTACTAATATTTTGAAGATTTTTTTTGCTGATTTTATCAGACTAATTTGTTCTTTAATTTGACTAAAATTTGGCAAAAAATTACAAAATTGTTGTTGATTCAACATAATAGTTTTGGTTAGTATTATCATACTAATATTTAGCAAAAACAAATCTGCCAATATTAGCAGCTTTTCTGCAACATAATCTAATCTTTCATAGTTTTAGCAATTAGGTTTACTAATGTTTTTCTCTTAGTGCACTTTACGCAAAGACAATTTTGCCGTAAATTGTAACCCAAACTGACTGACTAATTCCTTTGTTATACCACCATATTTGTATGCACATAATAAAACCAAATATCGATTTTAATCTGCTCATTGTTAACTGTTTTCCATTGTTTGATTAAAAACCATCATTTGATTTCATTCTTACCTTTTCAAAGTATTAGCAAATAGAAAATGACACAAAACTTTGTGAATGGAGATATTCAAAAATTTCCATTTGACCAATTTCAAATACAGATTTTCTTCCTTTGAAATTCACATCTACAACAGACAACTTTCCACAGTGGCATACACCACAACATTTTTGGAAATAATTCTGCCATTTCTTACTTAGTGGTCCGACTGCAATGAAATTTAGAACAGTCGTAAGTGAAGTAATATCGAGCTTAAATTCCCAGCAAAATAAGAGCTGAGGAAGAAGTAATAACTAAACCACATCTATTGATCCGGATGTGGTGCAAACTTAGGTGAATCATTAATGATTTTAACATTGTCGTGTCATTGGGCGGATGGAGTGAACATATAACTTCTTTAATGGCATTTGAAACAGTGTATGAATGCTCTTTTTCAGCAGTTCACGGATGGTCTTTTTCAATTATATATTAACATTTTTATTTAATAAAAATGCGCTGCATACTCTAGGGGATGTTTCTTTAAATATTAAAAAAAAAAAATCTTTTGGTGTCAGCGAGTATTGAACACACGAATCTGAGTTACGGTCTGCTGTATTGAAGTAGACCGCTCTACCATTTGCACCAAAGTTACTTATACAGCACAACAAACTTAAAATGAACTTAAGTTAAAAATATTGATATATTTTTATGAAAACAAAAAAATATGCTACAGAAATATATATAATAAAAAATATAAAAATAATGACTTTTAAACTATTTTTATTCTGTGATTTTGTATCAACGAGATATTATAAATTATTTCTAAAATAATTTTAAGTTGAGACTAGGTTAAAAAAAAATATTAAGAAATAATAAGAAAGCGCATTTAACAATCAAGAATTCATTGCATATTTTTAAATATTTTTTTTAATAATTTGACGATGAGAAAAAAAAAAATAATGGAGAAGTAGTTTAACTACAGGTAAGGATAAGTGGCCTGCAATGAAACGAGTGTGCATTGGAACGTATCTTTTAATGTTTCCCATATTTATTTCTAAAGATCTGGAGACAGAGGTCGGTAAAAACTCTATATCACTCATTTACTTCAAGACTGTCATAAGTCAAAAAATGCGATTTTTGAGTTAACGATGCATATTTGTTAGTAATATCATGCTTTATATTGTGTAAATATAAATAACATATAGAGTATATATTTCATAGGGAAACTGTGCTACTCACGGGTCTCTCGATAATTAGCAAATTCGCTCACAACTCTCACTAGGGAATAATACATTAAATCCCCCTATTTATAAAAACGTTACCAAATAAATAGAAAAAGCGTCGAGCAAGGCAGGTATGGATTGAAAATTTAAGCTCGTTTTCTGCAAAAATCGTGTTTTTTGGAATATGTCAGTCTTGCAGTAAATGAGCGATATGTAAATTAAATATATATTTAAATTAAGTAAAATTTACTAATAAATTATTATTATTAATAAACTAGCTTTCAATATTTTTCATTTTTGCTATTTTTTGTGATCCGAAACCATAGACTTAAGAAATCAAATAGATTTTTAAAGCCAAAATCAAATTTTTTTAAGCTAATTTTTCTGAACATTGCACTCGTTTCAAGGCACACCTAAAAAGTATATCTTGACACAAATATGAAAAATTCATATTCCTATCGGTCAACTCTTAAAAGATTGCATACAATCGATAAACTAATTTTTAGCAGTGAAATACATATTTGCAGTTTCTTATCAACATAACAAAAAAATATAAAACTTTAGTTTTTTATATATTTAAATAATTTTTACAAAAAGTTCCATTGCAATGGCCAAAAATAAATTTAATCAAATAATTATTCGTCAACTCTATATAACAATTGTCAAAAAAATTTTCTTTCTTTCGGTTTATTTCAAATTGTTTCATAGTAATTTTCGACTTATTGTGTACAAACAAGAGCTTTCAGGAACGCATTAACTGGTATACGAAACATGTCCGATGACTCTCAAGTATTTTTGTTATTCAAAAATGTGGCTTAAGTAATATTAAAACTGGCGATATGTTAAAGAATTGTAGTTGGATTAAGCTAAAAAATATGCATATTAACGCCTATTAAATTTAATCGACGGGGTGTCTGAACTTTTTCAGACTTCCGCAATTTTTCGGTTTTTATGCTACTTTTTTCGAAGAGATTTTTAACCTACATTTTAAATATCTTCAATAAATGACAACCCGAACACACTACATAGGGAATATTGTTAACAACATTTTAGTATTCTCGAGTACATTAAAGATGTGACTAAAAAAAATTAACTTCATTAGTGTCAGACATGTTTCCATACAAAAAATATATTATCTTTTTCCCCACATTTTAAGCCTTAAACGAGAGATTGGGCAGCTAAAGCAAACAATACGTGTCACTTTTTTTTTTCTTTATCACATGTCTAAATTTTATTAAGATCGGAGAAAACCCATTGGGAGACTCCGCTTGGCAGATTTATTTCCAAAAATGTTATATATTCCACTGTGCGTTGGCTTACAATATTTTAAACAACACTTTTATGACCAAGAAAGTTAAACAATGCTTTGCTATCAACGATGGACAACATTGTTTAACATCTGAATATTTCAGTTGTATGACTTTTCTTGTTATATTTTACTTCTTGTATGGCAAAAAAAAAGAGCTAAAGTGAAATTTACCCATCATTTGATACGGTAAAGCATCATTTTATGTTTCCCCCCTAAAAATAGGATGTCAGTTTTTTTCAATTTATTATCCCTTTTTATGAGTGTGTTTGTGTGTATATGAGCTACTACAAAAATGTTCGACATTTTGAGTTAAACCACTTTTATATTTTATTTTTTTGTATGACATGAATAACATTTTGTGTATGTGCTAGCTGATATTTAACCATGCTAAATCCATTTGCGTTAATCATTTATCTTCAACGGCAAAAATGGTGGCAGTTTTAAATTTCAAGCTAATTAAAATATAGATTTGGCTTTATTCGATTAAAGCTATATCAATTAATAGATTTATTTGATTGTATTTATTACATTTCCATTTCCACACAAATGTTCCTTTTTTGCTTTTTCCAATTTTTTTCAAATTTTACTTATTTTTGCTTATTTTGCCATTTTATTTTCAATTTTTGGTCTTAAAAACATCTATTTATTAAGATTTTCAGCTTTAAATTGCCTCCTTTATTGGGTATACAAGTTAATAATATCGATTTTTTTGCTTGAAAAATGCATTTATTATAATAACAAAATGAATTGATACATTATTCAAATTATTGTTCATCGTTAGCCACTACTTTTTCCCATCTTTCTGGTAGCATATGGATTCCGCTCCAAAAGAACTGCTCCGGTTTTGAGGTAAAGAATGAATCAAGCTAATTTCTGATATCCTGTTCTGAAGTGAAGCGTATTCCAGTAAGGGTGTTCTGCATCGATCGAAACAAGTGGTAGTCACAAGGAGCAAGGTCTGGGCTATAAGGCGGGTGAGCCAAAACTTTCCATCATATCTTCTCCAAATAGTTTTTGACCGGTCTTGCAACATGTGGCCGAGCGTTGTCATGATGGAAGATTACGGCCTCGTGTCTGACCGAATATTCCGGTCGTTTTTCGTTGATTGCTCTCCTCAAACGAATCAATTGTGTTCGGTACAGGTCCCCTGTGATCGTCTGACCCGATTTCAACAGCTCATAATACAAAACACCCTTCTGATCCCACTGTTTCGGCTGACCAGTCCTCTCCTTGTCTTCTGTGTCGAAATCACCACTTTTGAATCGCACAAACCATGGTTCACAAGTTTTTTGTGTTGGTGGATATTGACCGTAAGCTTCTACCACCAATCTATAACTTTCAGCAGCCGTTTTCTTCAAATGAAAGAAGGTTATTAGACTTTTTTCTTTTTTAGGCATACTTACTATTATTGACACAAACCATATGTGATAGTTATGCCAAATATTGTCCAAATCGACATTATTAACTTGTATACCCAATATAATAATACTCTCCTGGAAATGCGTTTTCTACTTTTTCTATTGAAAAGTATAAAAATATTTTATTTTATATTTTTTTCCTCAAAAACATCATTACTTTGAAATTATAAAACAAAAAGTTTTTAAATGTAAATTTTGCTATCCGATTAAAAAAAAAAACTGATATAGAGCCTTATGTCGTCATATCAATTTCTATGTGACGGTATATAATGTGTGACGGTATAATATATATAATTGTATTTTTGTATGGGTTTATATCTAATCTGATGCAATTAGATAAATGTACAATACAATTTTGTCCGAATTATGGCCCGATATAATTGTATTATATTGTTTAATTTTGTATCTAATTGTATCAGTTTACATCTAATGATAGATACAAATATATATAATCATATAACAACCAGACATGTTTGTATCCGGATTTTGACTTGATATAATTTTATACGATTATATGTAAACTGATACATCTCCGAGTTTTAGTCTGGGAAATTTATTTATTTATTTATACATTAATGTGACATTTTGTATATGATTGTATGAAACTATACTCAATTTCATACAAATGTATGTTCATCCTAACCCGCATAAAACCTTCTAAGGTTTTAGTACACATTATGGTGTCCTGAAAGTGGGAAATTTTACGCAATAGTGCTCAAACGATGCGTATTATCCAGTTGATTATGGTAAAAATAAATACTTTTAATTCGCTACACATACTGTTTTGAATTTTTGTACAATACAAAAGTTTTGTAATGCTGAGCATATTTTTTTATATATATTTATAAAATGTCCATAAAGTACTACATCTTTTAATTTAAAACAAGTTATAAATACAATGATTTGTTTCAAAACAAAGTGATGCTGTGGTGGACCAAGATTAAGCTATGGAAATTTCATAAATATTTTTCCCATTATATGCTCAGCAGTGTCACACTTTTAAACTTTAATTTGTGCAAAATTTTAAAAATACACTACGAAGGCCGTGGGTAGCAACTATAAGTACGCTCAACTATTTTTGATTTTTATCCATAAACAGCTCAATAATACCTTTCGGTTTAGTACGTGACCAAATTAGCAAAAATTTTTAGAGTGGGACAGAATAATATACTGCCATCGGACTTTAAATGCGACAGTATACACGCTGAAAACAACAGGGGGAATGCTATCGAAGTGCTTAATAATTATAACTAAGTAACTGCCTGAGATTTTCATGCATTTCAATGGTCCGGGTACTTAATTTCTTTTTGCCATATCTATATTTAAAAAATATAGTATCTCAACATTAGTTTTGAAAAAAAGTAATGGCATCACTTACGACATATGGGAAAACAGTGGACATTAGAGTGAGATTAGTTTCTAAAAACAGAACGATTGTGTTGTTGGAATTGTACTTCTGAGATTATGTATGCAAGAACAAAAACACCGTGTATTCAATAAAACTAGTTGTAATCCCAACAAAACTCGACCTGACGATAAATCAGTGGGCTAAAGCGCTCTGTCTAACGTGTAGTGCGAGTGCATGTGTCATTATAAATCAGTTAAATATACCACGGTCAGTGATTGCACAGAAAATTTCATATAGACGCAATCGAACAAAGCAAAGCAAAACATAACAAATATTACATTATTCAAAAAAAAAAAACAGGGTCACTGACGAAGGTTCAATACCAGAAACTGCGCAGTCTGATTCAGAAAAATTGAAAATTTGCAATGTAGTTATGATTTTTAAAAAACACACTCATTCTTCTCTACCACGCCTTTCACGATAACAATAATTGTTTCAAAAATATTCAGGTTTTTATGATGGCACTCAAAAACTCAGTGTTTTTAGTATTTCTTGGACAAAAAAAAGGTGAGCTTTATCGACCTTTGTCCCTATGGGGATTGAGGAGTCAATTGACCTAAAAGTGACTAGTTTAAGAAGGACTTATCACAGGACTGGTATAATTTAATACTGAAGTGGGTTAAGCAATGTCAATTGTCCTAAAATTACCAATACTGTGACTAGTAAAGGGTGGACATACCACTTAACCAGAATACTTATTAACAAGAAAAAGCCAGTTGGCCAGAATTTTACCCATTGGAAGATGTTTAGTTTTCGTTTATTTTTTAAACTAAAAGTTATTGATTTTGTTTTTTTTTTGTCGTTATTTATGTTTTTTTTTTGGGTTTATTAAAAAATTATCGGTATGCGAAAATTGACCTAAAAGAACCAGTACTGCTGGAAATGGACTTATCACAGGACCAGTATTATTTACAATTGATGTGAGTTATGTAGTGTAAATTGCTTTAAAAAGACTAGTTTCGTGACTGGTAGAAGTAGGACATATCACATATCATATTGTTTCATTTTCTACCATTTTTTACATTAAAAATTATTAAACTGTACGACGTGTCCCTTTGAGGATAGTCATGTGGTTAGTCCGTTTTAGTTAGTCCTCCGACATGAACCTTTTGCGACACTCTGGTGGTATGACCATCTGTGGTTAGTCCTGTGGCATGCCACTATGTTTAAAGCAAGACAAATGACCCCCTCCTATGACAAGCCCGTATTAAAGTTGCCAGTTGTTTAAGTAGGGTAGGGTTTAGCAGAGGACCGGTCTCTGGCACGAAGGGCCGATCTTTTGGCACACTCAGAGCCGGTCCCATTCCCCATAGGGTACTCTTTCAAAAAATTTGCGCCAATTCCTTATAAGTTTGTGATGTTCGCATTTCGGTATTGATGCGTTGACATCAACTTGGTATACCTCAAACTATATAAAATTACACCATCTCTGAAATTCTGTTCTCTAAACTTAATTCCATTAAACTGCGCAAAAATCCCATGGAAAAAATTGCGAAAGTTTAAAAATCGTAAACTTTTGGTTTCACTTGTACACTACCATACAACTTTTCACCAAGCGGCGATATGGAAATTCCTTTTTTAGCGAATGTATTTCCCCAGTGTAGTCAGTCCATTTTTTTTATTGGATTGGATCTAAAGGTTAAAAACAATGATCTAACAAATTTAATGAATAAAAATACTCTTGCATGTTTCAAGTCATTTTTTTTTTTTAATTTTTGACATTTTAATGGCCATCAATACTTTTGGTAAAGACGTTTCAACGTAAAACTTAGTATGTCGTAGCTTTTAAGTAAAATCAAATTAAAACTTTCCATCGTTCCTCGCAATTTATAAAACTTTGAGTAATAAGATGCATCTTCCTTTTGTTTCAACTACTGTAGAAAATTTTTGAAGTTGCTCATATATTTTTCAATATTTAATTTAATGATAATATCAGTACTTGTATGTGGTTTTAATAGTAATCAATATTGGCGTAACCTCCCCCCAACCCACGTAACGGTATAAACGTAACTATGATATATTGAAAGAAAAACAAACAACAAATTATGTTTGTTTAGGAGTTCTTGAGGAGAAAAAGGACCTTTTAAGGATTTTGTTACAAAAAAGAGTATTAATACGATAAGAGAAAGCAAACTGAAGTGCTTGTGTATTATTTTAACAGATGCTTGTTATAAAAATAAAATCAATTTGTTACTATTGACTTTAATGTAATTTCCTATACCCTATCATCTGTCATATAGATTAAAATAAAAGGTAAATAGGTTGAGGAATGAAAGTTTTTTTTTTTTAACAAGTATGTTTTTTGATACTTTTTCTTTTGAAAATCATTTATCATAACTTTGTAAAGGCATTTTAATTAAAATGCTAATGAAGAGCTTACAATAATGCTGAAATTAGTAGAACAAGGAATTAAGAATTTGATTTAAATCCTTTAATGCCTGCATTTAAGTTACTAGAGATTTTTAAAACAGACTTTAGGAAAGCTTGGAAATATGCACACCGAAATATATTGGAAATATACATCCTGAAAAACTGACTTTTTGGTGTACTTTATGGGCTGGTGGAATCTTTGGGCAGTACTTCTTTAAAAAACGATCCTGGTCAGAACGTTACAGTCATGGTGACCAATTGAACAACCATGATGTGCAGGAGCTGTAGTTTCAACAAGACGTTGCAACATGTCACACAGCTCGTGCCAAAATAGATTTCTTAAAGGAAACGTTTGGTAACCGCATATTTTCACGTTTCGGACCCGTGAATTGGCTTCCAAGATCGTGCGATTTAACGCCGCTGGACTATTTTCTGTGGGGATATGTGAAGTTGCTAGTCTAAGCCGATAAGCCCGAAAAGATTGACCACTTGGATAACAAAATTCGCAGCGTTATTGCCAATATACGGCCAAAAATGTTGGAAAAAATCATCGAAAATTGGACGTTCAGATTAGACTACGTCCGAGCCAGCATTGGCGCTTATATGGAACAAGTCATATTTAAATTATAATGCTAGAAGATTATCTTTTGAATAAAGTAAATTTCATGTCAATTTAAAATATTCATCTTTGTTTTATTCCATTTCAAAGTTCTACACCTCTATAAAAAACACCCTTTACTTATTTGAACAACCGAGACACAGTGGGAACAACTACCAATCTGGCACACAAGGATTAACTAACTTATTTTGTGTAAAATTACTCAGAAGGATCACGGCATTTACTCAATGTCATGGTGGAGAAACACGGGATGCATCACAGAGCGGCACGTTAACCCCTTTTTGCAAACAAACAATTTGCTTGAGAATAATGTTTGAAAAAAATAGCATATCAACCAATATTTTATATAACTTCAAACATACCCTTAATTTCAAAAAAATTACCTTTACTCCAAAACTTACTTCTCGAAAGTCGTTTGTTTTATTATATATCGTCCAGCCCAATGACGTTGTTAAAATTTTGCATGCCCATACTCTAGGATGTCTATTACTCACTACCGTTTTCAGTTCCTTGAATTTGTGTAAACTCGCGTTGTTATGAACGTTTATAATATTTTTTTTAAATCATAAAAAAATGCTAAAAGTAGTGAACTTTGAAGAACAGTTTATGATGGCATTTTGCAATTTTTTTTGCAATTGTCATTTTTGAAAAATTTATACTTTTTTCAATAAATAACAGCTTCGACTTTTTTGGACCAGAATGCTAATTATTTTTGATGAGATTTCCAAAAATAGCTTCCTATATTTTTGCACATAAAAAGAAAATTGTTTATTATTTTAAAGTTTTTTTTAATGGTATTATCTTCTGAAGTGTATTGGCTATTTCGTCTGAAAGCTATATTTGTCTACTTTGGGACTTAAATTACAATAATAAGGTTTCTTTTTCAAAAAGCCATTTCAAATGCAAGGTTCGCAAAAAAGTGGATGTCTTTTAATTAGAAATTGTAAAGTAAACGATTAAAGCATTCATACTGTTCTAAAATCTTTGAAATAATCCTTATACATTAGGAAATATGACTTTTCAAAATTCATTTCTTTTAAAACTTTTTTGATTTTTAAAAAAAAAACTGAAAAAGGCAATAAAAACGCGAATTTACAAATTCGCAGAAACTGAAAACAGTAATGACTAATAGACATCCTATAGAATACGTTAAAAAGATAAACGAATTTCAATGGCCCCGGTCAGATTTTATCTGAGTTATCATGGAATGGACTATATGTTATATAAGAGACCTTTAATGATTATGAGTGTATTTTATAAGTTTTCGACCTAAACATGTATTTTGGTGCTATTTTCAAAATGCACAGATTTATGAACAATTTTTGTCTGAATATGTGTGGCTTTATATTGTATTTATCTGAAACTAAATGTATTCCATTAAAACGCGAATAAAAAAAAATGATTGAAATCGGACGGAACACAGCGGTTTCAAATACAAAATATGGTAATAATTATGCATCTTCTAAACTACTGGTCGAATTTGGAAAAAGTATTCACAAACATTGAAAAACTGCAAAAAAATATCAATCCCAGAATTGTTTTTGAATACAAAATTTAATTTTCCTTGTTGTTCCCATAACACTTACACCCACGAAATAACGCAATTGCGAATTTAGCAAAAATGGTACGTGATGGATAGATATATTAGATCAGAAGGCACTATGCACCGCGACCAATGTAGGTCTTTTGTGCTGCCTAAAGTTACCTACAGATTCAAGCTACCTATTAAGCCAATTATCCTATTAGGCAAAATGTTCGCGATGTCGGAGAGCGAAATGAAGCGATCACCCAGAAACCTAAGTCTCCTATCACAAAGCCTGGGACATTCGCAGAGAACATGCTCCGAGGTCTCAGACACCATCTCACAAAACCTGCACATATCCGTGTCCGTTTGACCCTTCCTGTGCAGATGATATCTGAGATTGCAGTGTCCAGTTAAGTACGATGCCAGGGTCCTCAAACCCTCAATTTCAAGCGACAAGAGTCGCCTCGACCCCCTACTGGAAAAAGAGATCAATCTCTTAGCCTGGCGCTGACCAGGAGAGTTTTCCCAGTAAACAGAGAATTCAGACTCTTCCATGCCCTGAGCCTTTCCCTAACATACCCCGCAGGTATTCCACAGAATGGTTCAGGACCAATAAAGGGCCTTCGGGCCCCGCGGTTGGCAAGACAATCTGCCCTTTCGTTGCCCTCATGCCCCTCATGACCAGGAATTCACCCCAAGGTGTGGATTCCTGGATTCCTGGTCATTTCCATCACATTCGGCTCCGTTCCACCGGAGCCGAAAAATTTGAAGAAAATATTTTGAACATAGAGAGCAACCTTTATAAGACCCAAACAACACTTTTATGGGGAGGATTTACATGTTATTCAAGATGAATTTAACACAAGAATTCCGCTATTTTTACAAATATATTTTGTGGCAGTGAGTAGAAGCCATTGAATACTATGGAACCACTACTATGAATACACTCATACCACTTTCAATATAAGTGGTTCATTTGTAAGTTAACTTTATCTTAATATTAACAAAATTTCATCAAATTTGCACATCCCAATAAAATGTGAACCAATAGCCTTCAAGAAACTTGTTTATGTAGTCACCCTGACCATCTCGTATATATCAAAGCTGTATGCGAGCATAACATTTACAAATATGAACCGATTTGGCTGATTTAGACTTTTTGTAATCTAGGTTATGAAATAAAGAACAACCATTTTTTTCATATAGTTTAAAAAATATTTAACTTTGAACTTCAAAAACTTAATTTTATGCCTTGACTTTTTTTAGTTTTTTCCCAATAAGTTTTTCATTAACTATCATAAGCAAATGCTTCATTCAGACTTTTTTGTGCAATCGTCATGTCTTTTATAAAATCCGGATTGAATTTTTTTTCAATTACCTAAAGATTATTTTTAAACTTAAAAATTTAAGATGTGTCCCGAAAATGGCATTTTCCTCGGTCCATAAGGTGTTTTTGGTATTTTTTTTTTTTAATTTTTTCAACATATTTTAAAAGAATACACATCAAATATGCAATTTAAAATATTTTTGCATGTGCAGCCTACGCCCAGCATTGGTCGGAAATAATGAATTTTGGAACGAAATTTTAAAAATGTTTTAAATTTTGTATTAAAAATTCTAAAATAGTTCTTTCTATATTTTTATATATTTAGTTAGAATATTGTTTTACTTCAAGTCCCAAAATCTAATATAATATTGTCATAATATATTTTTTTTGTTGCTTTTCAAAATGTTTGATAATTTTCATTCATTTCATATCATGCCAATTCTTTCATTGGCATCACCCAAATCATCAGTTGTGTGCAATATAAGAAGATAATTGGCTTAACTCAAATCGAGATATTACATTCAACAAACAAGCTACACTCTAGGAGAATCTTAAGCTATGTTTATTTTGCAGTTAACCATATGTCCTATTTTAGCTTTTTGCTATTTTAGGAAAACCTGCAGGACGATTTTAACAAAACTTGAATTGATCGACAATAGACAGCAGTGGCTTTTTAGCGATATCTATATATTCTAGCCTAATAGTTTCAGAACCTTACACGGCTAAGCCAAAGTAAACAAATTTGGTTTTTGTATTTTTGTATTCTTGGATTTTTTTTACATTTTTGTTTTTAGCTTTTATAATGTTAAAAATTCAGTCATAAGTTTACACAAAAACTGTAATATTTTTGGATTAGGATTAATTTAAAGCAAAAAACGAAATTAAAACTTAGACAAAATCTTAGCCCATTAAGGAGCTACAGCCCATTACTGATTTAGCTTCAGTACTATATTTCTCCGATAGGCAAAGCAGTAAAGCGCAAAAAGCAGAACAATTTTTTTTTAATCATAGGGCCAAGTCTCCACGTCAAAAAATTTTAAGCTGCTAGAGTTCGGTAGTCAAAAGGTTAAATTTATAATGATAGATAACAATATTTCTGAAAGATGTAAAGACTACAATAGTGAAATAAATTGCCAAGAAAATCAAATTAGTTTCGTCAATTTGCAATAGCAATAAAATTTATATAAGTGCGCACAATTGAATTTCTCACCAATTTATTATCTTTTGTTTAATTATTTATAGCAAAACTATTAATCGATTAAAAAATAAGGTTGTGCTATTGACAACTAATCAAATAGGCATTATTTTGTCGTTTTTAGTTTTTTCTAACTCTTCCTTTTTAAAAATATTGCTGATCCCAATGGAATTTCCCTCACTGTCATCATATCGATTAAAATAAAAGGTAGATAGATGTTAAGGAATGAGGGATTTCTTTTCTAAATAAGTGTGGTTTTTTACTTTTTCTTTTGAATATCATTTAATTTAACGTTGTAAAGGGATTTTAATTAAGGTGCTTATGAGAAGATTAGAGTAATGCTAAAATTAGTAGTACACTCAAAAAAATAAGTTAGTTGAAAAGTTAGTAAAACGTATTGTAAATCAGGTATACTATTTGTAAGCAAATTATTTGCTAAAATTCTGCTTAAGCTAAAAATTTTCTTATACTTATTCAGCACTTAACTGTTTTGAACTAATGTTTTACTAATATTATACTAATGTTTTACTAATTATTTTGCTAAACAAAATGTGCTGATATGCACATCAATAGCGTTGACAACAACCAGATTGAAAGATAAACGCAGAATGAAGTAGATGTCGCGTCTTGTCAAGATGTAGTAGAAAAGAGTAAAATAATACTAAAAACTACAACTCTAATAAGACATATAAAAAAACTCAACCGTGGCAGATTTTTGTATCTGTATTTCATACATAAAACGTAATTGTGGACTAAAACAACTTAAATATTGCGTTGTCACCGGCTTGTGAAAATAATTGTCCATTAATTAAATAAAAGACAAAATAAAATATTTAAATTAAATAAAGATTAAATATGTATTTCTAAACTAAATGTTTATATATATTAATAATCTAGTGTGGTCAATTAATAATCTAGTATGCAAACAGTCTGTCTACCTATAGCGAAAGACAAATACATACACCTTAGGTAGATTTTAATGTTTTCTTCTTCTTATTGCAAAAAAAAAGGTTGTATATGTAATATTTTGTTATTTTTTCGTTTGGTTTCTATAATTCTCTGCGGCATTTACGTTCCTTTAAAAGATAGCATCATTTAGACAACCACTGATGTAAGTAGTTGGAAGATAATTTTTTTTATATTATTATTTTTTTGAACTCCTGAACCAATTGGACTTTGTATGGCGTCGTACCAAGGTCTTTATGCAAAATTCGTCTTAATGATGTCTCCGAAATGTTCAATTGTTGAGAACGACGGTGAATTGATGTTGATGGCGCTTCACGCACACTTTCTGCCACAGCAGCAATATTCTCGGGTGTACGCAGTTTCTTTCACATTTTTCACAAGATAGCGAACATAAGGACCATATTCGTTCAGCGGAGGGATAAAACTAATTATCTGTCAAATCAGACATGAGCTAAGTGAATGGTAACATTCACGAAATAAGCACTAGTTGAAAAAAAAAACGTTAGATTGTTTTTAGATGTTCATTCATTCATGTCGTCAATTTGGTAGTGTGAACATTTTATGTTTTGTAAATTATTTTAAAAAGAATCACAAAAATAATGTTTATGATTTTCAGCAAATAAATTTACTAAAGTATAATTTTTCGACAAATTTTTTCAGTTTTTTTCAGTTTACTAATATTCAGCAAAAATGTTATTAGTTTTTAGCAAGGGGTTTTTAATTTCTAATCCACTAAGTGTTAGCAAAATTTTTGCTGAATCTACTAATTTTTTACTGAATTTCTAAGATTTTGCTGACATTAGCAATTTTTTTGCAAACACCCTCCTGACTAAAATTTTGCTGACTCAGCTAAATTTTTTGCTGACTTTACTAACTATTTTATTTGAGTGTACAAGTAATTACGCATTTTATTTAAACACTTTCATGTATTAATTTAAGTTACTAGAGATTTTTAAAACATATTTCGAAGACGCATAGTAATATATACACCGAGTTTTTTTCAGTTGATTTTTTTGTATTTTAGGGTTCCACCTAAAAGAGCTATTAAAATTTTGGATTAAAGCCAGCGTTTGCAGAAAAACTTCAAATTTTGATAAAATGTTGATCCTGTTTATTTTAATGTATTTATTTCAAAGTTTTAAAAAATTTATAACAAATTTCTTAAACTGTGAATAAAGTCTAAAAAATTTAAATACAATGGAGCAAATAAAATACAAATTTTTATAACATTAATAGCACAATATACACTGCATTGCAAAACTATAATTACACATTCATTTAACTAAATTTTGTAATGTAAAAAAAGAGTAAATGAGTTTAACCGGCACTAACGTAAAACCAATGGAAAATTAATAATATTTAACGAAAAAACAATTTATTTTTCATTTTACTATTTAAAATTTAATAACAAAATCAATTAATATTTGATAACTATAAATACACTTAACTTAATATATCAAATTTACAAAATTTTAAGAAAGGACTCTTTTTTTTTAATTAGGACTCAGGACCCTGACTACTCCTTTTTTTAATCAACTCGAAAAACGCTTTCAGATTGAAGGGGTTTTGATCCAGAGATATATTATTTGAAATGGTTAAGACAATCAACTAAATGGTATTGGATGATCGTCGGCTAAAGGTACGTGAGCTAACTGAAATGATAGGCATTTCAAAAAGTGGTATACATCGCAAATTAAAAAAAAAAATTGGATATCAGAAAGCTGTGTGCAAGACGAATGCCGCGTTTCCTCGCAATAGAACAAAAATAGCGTCGTGAAGATGTTGTGAAGATGATGGCAAAAAGCAATGAACTACAGTTCGAATTGCTTCATCACGCACCCTCGGATTATTTTCTATTCCCATATTTTTTGGAGGGAAAATGTTTGCCAGCAGGGTGGAGTCTACGGTTAATGACTATCTTAAGGAGCTGAAAATTTCTTAATATAAACTGCGAAAAGTGTATGGAGCAAAAAGGAGATTATGTTGAGGAATAAGAAATTTTGCCCCTAAATTGCTGTGTTTTCTTTGTTAGGTCGACTAATTTCCAGGATGACCCCAAGATCCAGCTTTTTGCATGATATGGAAATACATTTCAAAAGTATGTTTCAAAATTGTTAGCTAAAAATGTTTGTATTTGCAAGAGTTTTCTTAACAAAAACGTCCGTTTTGGTAATTATTTGTTACAAAAGTAGGGTTTTTGTTTGAAAAACTTTTTTAAATATAAAAATTTTTGGCTGATTTTTTGCACATGTACTTTTCAAAAGTGTTCACATAATATATTTAAAGCTGCAGTTTTGCCGCCAAAAAATAATTTTAAGAAATCTCACGAGGTTCCTTTCTACTGCATGACCATTTGTTACGTTCAATTGCTAGTTTAGCAAACAAATTCAATAAAACGTAAACATTTGGAAAAATGAAAAAAGCTTATATAGCAGTTTTGATGTACAGTTAAAAACACAAAGTGATTTATCTCAAAACATATAATATTTAAATTAATCTGTTGATACACACTTAAAAGTAAAATTCATTATTTGTTTATGAAAATGTTCAGATTTTTAAAATTTCATACCATTTATGAAATTTACTTACTATTTATGAAGTGTTCCTAGTTTCCCTAGTATTTATGAAAAGGTACATAAAATTCCCAATTTTATTGCAATTTATGCAAGTTTTCTTAAATATTAGGATTTTGTACATTGGCAAATTTGTTAAGTGCTTTTTCATAAATATTAAGTGTTTCTACATATATTTTAAGAACGTTGTCATAATTTACGAGACACAAACTTTCCCAGTATTTTTTAAGAACTGTTCTGAACTGTTATGAAAAAGTTAATAAATAATTACATTGTCAAATTTTTCATACAACATTCATAAATAGTATGAATTTGTGCGCCCCGGTAGGCTAGTTGGTAGCGTGCTGGCTTATCTGTGCGGGGGTCGTGGGTTCGATTCCCACCAGAGGCACTGGTCTGTTTTCGCTACGACGCGCCGAAGGCCATAGTAGCTAGTGCTCGGTTAGGGCAATAGTATATAATTTGTAATTATATGATTATTAATTAATAAAATAAAAAAAAAATAAAAGTATGAATTTTTCTTTTTGTGTGTACAGGAAAATCCAGATATCGGTTGTTGTTCGAAAAAAATAACTTTGAAGTCGGTAATCGAAAATTTAGAAGAATTACTGGACCATTTTTAAGTTATATTGCTAATTTTTTATGCGATGGAATACGAGTTTTTTTAACTGTAAACAATGTTGTTATTTTTACTTTTAAGACACAACTTTTGTCCCCTCTTGTGGAATTGGTTGTGATAGGATCAATCCTGTACAATTCTATAGATTTATCTCAGACTGCGTACATAAAAAGAATTCGATTGAGGGAACTTAATCGTTGATGTGGTATACGCAGAATGTTAAGTATTGTAGACAAGTGTAGCAATTTCAACGAGTAGGTCATCATTAGCTTGATAGTAGCCATCTGCTTAGAGTTTTATTTTTATATAAAAAAATTATTTTTTTTTGTATAGTTTTTTGGTCTAGGACAAAAAATAAATATGATGCTTTTAACATCAATGACGTAGTTTTTTCTTCTTCTTTTAGGTTTGTTTAATTTTCTATGCTTCACTTTTTTTTCTCGGTCTTTTGAATGGTTGTTATAAATATATATGTTGCAAGAGAATGTTTATTAGGGGCAACAAAATTTCGCTGTACTAGCCAAAATGAATATTAAAACTGATAACTGATGCTTCTACAATGTGATATTTTTCTGCATTTTCATAAAATTAAAGCAAGTTTTCATAATATTAATGAAAAGTATAATTTTATAAGTTTCATTCACTAATGAAAAAATTTCATAAAAAACATGAAGCTTCTCAATAATTTTAAAACATTTTTCGTTCACTTTGTGTAAAAAAATCTCTATTACTATAGTCATTATTTTCATTATTTTTCCTCCACTAAATTTCTCTCTATGTAATTTATTTTGTCTGGATTTAACGAAAACAAAACTGTAAGTCCTGATTATTTTCCCTCCACTAAATTTCGCTCTGTGTACTTTATTTTGTGTGGACTTAACGGAAATAAAAGCTATATGTCTTGATTATTAATTTCACAAAAGTTAGTTTTTTTCTTCTTATACATATTCAAGAATTGTTGTTATACTCTTGGGACATTTTTAGGCTTTTAAGTTTGTAAACTACATTTTTTTTTAAAGTCTGTTAAAGTTTCTATATTTTTGAATGACCCTAATATTCATACTTATACTGTTGAATGTAAGTATATATATAAAAGTGTGTTTGAGATTGTGAATTGTTGGTTTGTAAATGATGTCGTTGTTTTACCACATACCAACCTGCGATACTCGTATACATAACATTACACTTTTCTTACGTAGTTTACCTTAAACTCGAAAGTTTTATACCTTGAAGTATTTCCATCATCCCCCTGGATACGCTTCTTCTTTGAATTCACCATGTCTACATACTTACAATATAACAACATGGCTTAAATTATGTTTTACCAAAACAAGACCAAGAAAAGCTAAAAATAAAAACGAATACAAACTTTTGCTTTACCAAGAAAATATTAACCAGTTCTCTTTGGTACGATGTTTTGATATATTATGCTTTTGGTTGAAGTGAACTGTAGGGTGGCGGTTATATCATAAGTTTTCTTTGCTGATGGTATAAATACCAAAGACTTACCTATTTAGAATCACTTTGACTACCAAACTTAAACCTCTGAAGATTTCTTATCGAAACTTTTAGGTGACTTGTACCTACACAGAGAGAATACTTGGGACGAGTTTTAATGAACATTTTTTCACTAAACTACTGAAGTTTTACTCACAAAGTGAATGAATAATTTCCTTTACTTTATGAAAAAGCTTCATAGTTTCAATGAAACTACACTGATAATAATTCATGCGTAAAAATACGAAAAAATTTTAAAATAACCAAACTTTTGTAAAACAAACGAATATTTGTTCATTTTACGAATGTTTTTGTAGTTTTGACAATAATTGCGTATTTTTATGCATATATTATTATGAGTGTATTGTTAATGAAACTTTTTCATTAGTCGTATGAAATTTTGAATAAATAATATGACGTTTTTAAATTTGATGAAAAACTGCATTATATTAATGAAAAGTTTCAATGGACGAATTCCAGTGGCAATTCATAGATCTAATGCAAAAATTCATTAATATAATGGAGATCGTTTTCTCAGTTTTTTTGGTGTTTTAATTCGCCCCTTATCGGAGAAATACCACTGTTATGGTTTATATTTTTGAAAATGTAAAATTTTATATTTTTTTTTTTAAATTATGCTAAAAATAAATTTTGGTAATTAAAAAAAAGCGTGTTTATACATTTAAGTCTTCTGTGCGGAATTTTGTGTACCCGCCATCTTTTAAGAAATTGTTTTTGAAAACAAGTTCAAAGAAAACAAATTTCGCGTAAAAAATAATTTTGAAAAATATAGATTTGAAAAAAATTTTCTAATAAAATATTAGCGGAAAGAAAGAAAATTTTTAAAAACAGAATTTTAAGATAAAAATTTTGCGAAAAAATGTAGATTTTCATTGCATATTTTAAATAAATAGAAACAAAAATTTGAGGAAACATAGTTTTTTCCAAAATTTATCAATTTCATTAAAAAAAATTGCAAAAGCACATTTTGAAAAACGAATTTTGGAAAAAAATAATGCGAAAAAAAATTTTAGAAAAAGTTATGAAGCATTTGTTTTTAATATAGAGCAATTCCATATGAAAGCGATCACCTTTTGGACGACCCCTCTCCGATTTTAAAATAAATAGTCTCAATCGATTGCCCAGCAAAAAATAATGTACCTACATGTTTTTTTTTTTTTATAGTGACTGGTTTAGTGGTGGTGTGCACCACTGTCATGTGACAAAATTGAAGAATTCTTCATAAGGGACCTCATTGAAAGTTGTTTTTTCATGGGAAAAAAGGTAAATTTCTGAGAAAAATTAGGAAAATTTTATTTTTCAATTAAAGCCTGATTCAATACCTTTCCAACGAGCTATCACTCGTTGCGATCGCTTTAGTAGTTTTTTTTTAAAAACAACTTTCAATGAGGTCCCTTATGAAGAATTCTTCAATTTTGTCACATGTCATATGGAATTGCTCTATAGTGACTGGTTTAGTGGTGGTGTGCACCACTGTCATGTGACAAAATTGAAGAATTCTTCATAAGGGACCTCATTGAAAGTTGTTTTAAAATCGCAACGAGTGATAGCTCGTTGGAAAGGTATTGAATCAGGCTTTAATTGAAAACTAAAATTTTCCTAATTTTTCTTGTTAAATAATTAAAAATAATTCAATTATAAAAAATACAAAAACAATGAGAACAAGGTGGTCTCTTAAATGCTCTTCTCCTGTCCAAACAAGGAGTCGGGGCCCATTTTTTTATTGCTGATTCTTAAAGCAAAAATTATGAGGAATCCAAAAAAAATAAAATTAGTTATAAATAAATGTATGAAGAAAAAAAAATATTTTCCCGAATTAATCAGCTGAAAAATGTCTTACTGTGTAATTTAATGCGCAACATATGTTTGAAATATTGCTTTTTATCGTTACGCAAATTAAAATAGATTTAAAATAAATAATAAATTAAAAATTAAAAAAAAAACATTTAAATTTGTCACATGTCATATGGAATTGCTCTATAGTGACTGGTTTAGTGGTGGTGTGCACCACTGTCATGTGACAAAATTGAAGAATTCTTTATAAGGGACCTCATTGAAAGTTGTTTTAAAATCGCAACGAGTGATAGCTCGTTGGAAAGGTATTGAATCAGGCTTTAATTGAAAACTGTTGTGAAAATTTAGGAGCTTCTGTGGAAAATCGGAAAATTTAATTTTCATGGGAAAATTTAATTTTCATGGGAAAAAAGGTAAATTTCTGAGAAAAATTAGGAAAATTTTATTTTTCAATTAAAGCCTGATTCAATACCTTTCCAACGAGCTATCACTCGTTGCGATCGCTTTAGTAGTTTTTTTTAACCCAACTTTCAATGAGGTCCCTTATGAAGAATTCTTCAATTTTGCCACATGACAGTGGTGCACACCACCACTAAACCAGTCACTATAAAAAAAAAAAAAATATGTAGGTACATTATTTTTTGCTGGGCAATCGATTGAGACTATTTATTTTAAAATCGGAGAGGGGTCGTCCAAAAGGTGATCGTTTTCATATGGAATTGCTCTATACACATTTTTTAGTGCTTTTTCGAATTGTAAATTGTCATCTTCTATAAAAATAAAAGAGTACCGTTACCAATTCACTCAGTGACTAAACATCACCCAGGTCAAACCGATGGAGCTAAGAAGTTGAAGTCTGGGAGGTGCAAAACAGGTAAAAGTATCCTTCTTGGTGACCTGTCCAATCCCCTTTGGGTAGAAAGCTGAAATTTTGAATATATCTTTTTTCGGATAAGACCTAAGGTATGGCTTTTAGGGTTTCCCAAAATCTTATGGGAATCCCAAAGTAAATCGTACTAGGTACACAGAAAAAAATATTACCCTCATTTTTTCAAATAAATCGATTTGTTGAAAATTGTGAAAGATGGCAATTAAAAATTAATTGAATCAATTAAATATTTGCTCAAATTCGGAACTTGCTTGACATTTTTGTTATACTATTGCTCAAAACATATTGTTGTTGTTTTTTGTAATATTTATATATGTAGTTGTTTATTATAAATGTTTATGTATTAGTAATATATATTTTAAATCCACTTTAATTAGATTTTAGTAGTCCTCATTAGGTTTATTACTTTTATAAGTTAAATTGTTTAATTTCAGGGAATATTAATTTAATAATTTAATTTAATAATGAAATCTTCTTTTTAACAACAAAAAAAAATGCTAAAAATAAATTAAATTATAAATTTAGGATAATAATATCCTAATAAGGAAATATAGAGTATGGCATCGAATTTGAATAATTTTCATTTCCATTGCACAATTAAAGATCGAAAAACATAATTTTTATTTTTAATAAAAATTATATCAAACTTAATTAAAAAAATTCTAAAAATAAATTAAAGTTTAACAAAAGGGCATATTTAAAAAAAAAAAAAAAAATAACTGAGCTAACTAAATGACAATTACATGCCGGTTTAAAATCAATGTTGTAAAATTTAAGCTATAAAGTAACATTTGGTATGGCAACAAAACTTTATCCAATTGTTTTTTGCTTTTTGAGAAGGTATAGAATATTGATCACTTTTTAATCACATGAGTTATTATTTAGTTGAGAAATAATTCAATTAAAGAACTACCAATTTCTAATTGAATTAGCAAATTTTCGTTGTTGGCGGAATTTCAGCAACTAAAGTTATTGAATCGGTGGCTTTCGTGTTTGAAGTGGGTTTTTATTTTTGTGTGTATACCAAAAATTCTGAATGATCCGATCATAATATATTGGCAAAATTTCAACATTCTACGACTAGTTTAATGCGGTGCACCAGTCTTAAAGTTATAGCGGTTTTAGATAAATTTTGGTATATTTATATTGTTAAATATATATTTTTTTATGTTTATATTCCAATATTAGTATTTACTACATTGAATAACAACTGTTTAAATAATAATGTTCGCGATTTTTCATATTTTTTTTTATATAAAAAGAGGTTTAATATCAAAATTCAGGAGACTTTGACCATATGTGTATAATATGCTTTCTTCATGCCGCCGTTACATATGATTATCAACTCGACAGCACAATAACAAATTTTAAGATTTTGGTTGAAATACCCAAAACAAATGATCGTGATGAACAGCCTTCCAGTAGTCGTAGGATGTTGAAATTATGTCAATAAATTATGATAGACACCTTCTTTCATTATATGAGGTGCCTTTGTGCGTAGCTCAAAAAAAGTGTTTTTGGGACTCCCAAATGGAGCCTTTAAACATTTTGCATATGATCGTGGTAAAAAGGGATTAAAGGAGAAAAGCCTTCCACTTTTTGACCCCACTTAGAAAAACCTAAACATAAGATTGGTCATAAGATTGGGCAGCTACAACGTATCCAAAGTTCATTAACATCTGACGGTCCGTGTCGGGATACCTCGCTTGTTTAACGGATTAACTTGTTCCCACCGCAGTGGGATGGAGAGTTAAAAAAAAACTAATAACAGAATAGGGAAAAAATCATAAAAAATTTTAATTTTGACTTCGAAATGATCTTGCAAGTCACCGAAAATATCCAACTACAATTTATTTCCGCCATTTTGGTTTTGCCTATTTGGACATAACGACCTGAAATCCTCTTCCACCGATAATTCGAAGTCTTAACAAAATAGTTTTAAATTTGTAATACCAATATTAAATGGTTCAATTCTAACATCAGAGAAAAAGCTTCATCATATATATGAAAAACTTCATAAATATGATGATAATTGATTCATTGATTTTTCATAGAATTTTTTTTCGTAGATTCAATGAAGAATTTCATTACATCCAAGAAGTTTTATTAATATTAACAAATTTTTCATACACCTTTTTTCCTAAAATTTCATAGTTTCATAAAAGAAATTCATTCTTGCTATGTAATTATTTCAAAGACTTAATTTTTTTAATTTTTTCAAAAAATTTCATAAATTCACTAATTTTTATACATTTCAAATCGGTATTTTAAATTGTCCATAAATGGGCCAAATCAGTGATTTTTAATTACAAATTAGGATATTTCAATAGAAAACCAAATTTACAAAATGAAATAATTTTTTGGGTGAAGTGTACGGTTTGGGAGCGAGAAAGTGTTAAACTTAAAATTTCGTAAAATTAAAAAAAAAAATATTGTTAAATGAACACAATTTTCAAAAAACCTAAAAATAATTTTATGTTAACTAGAAAACGTTGGTGCTAAACAAAAAGTAGAATTGAAACTTAAGTTTTGAGAAAAATCTCTTATTTTGGTGAAACGACATACAATATTCCAATAGGATACCCCTTTTTAACTTGAAAAGATATTGACTGATTTTTATGAAATTTGGCATAGTGATTATATTTAGTAGTAAGCCTTTAAATTTGATCAATATAAATTTAAGTTAAGGTGTGTTTGTGCGGTTTTTAAAAAAAACCAAAATTGCCATAAATTCTTAAGTAAAAAACAAAAAAAAAAATAAAATTCATTGCAAAAATGCTTAGGCCTTTTAGAGGGTTAACTTTTATTCTCAAGTGTCTATAAAGTGCCTTATTATTTCAATAAAGCCTTTTACGAAATTCATTAAAAAATCGTACGAAGCCGTGCATTGGCAAAATTCCAATGAATTTTTCAAGACATTCATTAAGAGTTTTATTAATTCAAAAAACTTCTTAATATTAAAAAATTGTATGAAACTGTTTCATAAATTCTATATACGCTTCATTGTCGGAATGATTAGTTAGTTTAATGCAGATTTTCATTAACTCTACAAACAGTGAATTTAATGAAACTTGTTTCATAGATTCTATTAAAAGTTTCAATGGACGAGTTCCAGAGACAATTTCTATTATTGCAATGAAGAAATTCATTACTGAAGTGAACATAATTCTCTCCGTGTAAAATGGAAATGAAAACTTGTAAATCTAAATAATTGTATCGCCAAATTTTTGTTTTATACCAACACCTGACTTAAGTCACTTAAGCGAATTATGTTTAAGCTTTAATTACAAATGAAATTTTCTAAATTTTAAATACACATTTCAACAAGACGCTTACATGTTTTCACAAAATTTATGAAACTTTTTTATGAAATGATGAAGATCTATGAAACATTTGTCATACATTTCTATGAAAACTTCATAAATATGATGAATAATAGATAACGAACCATTTATGAAACAATATAATCAATATGGTGAAACTTTTGTCTCTAAGTGTTACTTACTATTTTGCTTAAACAACTAAAAATCGTACCTGTTTATTTTAAAAAGTTTGTTCGCCGTATTGAACCTGCCATGTTGAATTTAAAGTTTTTGATTTCACATATGTGATCAGGAATCCTAAAAAATGATTTATGGGTCCGCTATACGCAATTTTTTTTATTAAATGATTATGTATTCGGGCAGCTATATTTTTTATCGTAGGTATTTTAATTTAATCCTTTCTATCATGTAACCAAATTTTATTTTGATTTGAGGATGCCACAAGAAACCTTTCGAGTAATTTTACACAAAAATTAAAATTTTGTTCCAAAAAAACACACGTCTGTTTTAGTGCGGTGCACGCAATTGGAAGTGTTCGCAATTCAGCTGTTTTATTGTATAGCAACTTTAGATTGCTCCCCCCCCCCCACCATTTTAAGAGCGTGTGCCTCTGTGTCAGTGTTTTGTTCAATGATGCGTATGTGTTTCATTCAAATTACAGTTATTGCCTGTGTATGTGAACTTTTTTGAGTACGTGTTTGTGTGTGTGGGTGTTTGTGAAAAATTATAATTAAATGTATTGTTTTCACATTAAAATTTATAAATACACTTTTGCTTTTTGTGCATTAAAATTAACAGGGATAAATTATCTCGCACCAAATTAATTTTTTAATAGTATGTTCATTACATTCACTTGTATGTATTTGTTTTCCAATTCGTTGAATATGTTGTACTACGTGAATGTGTATTATTATAATTTGAAATTTAAAAATGGATTTAAATGTAATTAAAAATATAAGAAGTATAGGTGTACCCACAATACCCACTTCATGTGTGAGTACTATATTAAATCTGACCTGAATCTTTATTTATATAAAAACATTGACTGTGGCAACCAAGGATAACAGAAAAAAAATGGTAAAAGGGTCATAATGAGAAGAATGCAAAAGCAAAAGTAATCTCAGAAAATTATCATAAAGGAAAAGTTAAAAAACTCGTTATAGATTTATTTTAACCCTTAATATTTTTGTAATAAAATAGACACAAAGAAAGTTACACTTTTCTTCATGGCTTTATTTAGCTTTTCAGTTTGACAAATAACTTTTAAAAAGTTTCAAACTAAAAGCGCTTTTGATATATTTTATAAATTTAGCTGAAATAATGAAAGATGAGGACTAAAGGTAATAAGGCAGTTATACATATTTTTTTATGTTGGTTTTTATTAAAAACCACTCAAAATAATATGTAAGTTAATATAAAAAAAAAAAAATTATTTAATTAAAAAGTTTTTTTCTGTTTCTCGGCTTACAGTTTAACCATTTTCATATCAGTAATAAACGAATACATTTGGCCCAGCACAACTAATTACTCTAAATAACATGTCGGAATTAACTGAATAAAATTTGTCAAATTAAAAAGCGTTTGTAAGTTGGCAACACTTTTTTAACTGGTGGCCATTTTGTCAGCTGTCAAGTGATTTATGTTTAGTTTGGTTTGGCATTTCAACATGAATAGACTGACGCCTAAACATCGCTTCCAAATTGTGCAAATTTAGTTTGAACTCATGGTTCTGTTCGAAATACGTATCGCGCACTACGTCCATTTTACGGTCAACATAATCGTATATCAGAGCAATTAATTCGATTAACTATGTAACGTTTTTGCACTACGTTTACTCTAAATGACAATATGCATCCACAGAGACGTCGCACACTGGGGATTTCGCGGAAAAAAGTCAAATTGTCAACATACTCTTCATGCAATATGCAGTGATATTTTGAAATTTTAAACTAAATTTTACAATCAAATCAAAACGAATTACTCCGATCTGACTGCCAGTTTTTTTTTTTTTATATCCGTCTCAAACTTAGTACTTGTATGTTTTACAGAACCAACTTAATTTAAACCTAAGAATTTAAAAACGAATATTATTTTATTATGTGAGCTAACGTTTTTCTTTTTATTTTTTATTTAAAGTAGGATATTTCAGTATACTAAAATTAAAAAAATAAGCTCTGCAGAGACTTAAGTTTTTTTTGTTTGTTTATTTTTATGAATATATAACAAAAATCCCTTTTTTTCCAAACATTTGGAACTGCAATTTTAGCCTTACTTTCCCACAGTTGGAAATCACTACTAATACATTGTCTCATATCTGGTTTTTTACATTTTTAATCAATTTCAAGTGCCACCAGGTGCCACCTCTCAATTTGTTGCATTAAACAGTACAACATTTTCAGCTGATTGATTCGGGAATCAATTCTGATAAGGCTCTTTTGTTTAACATAACTCGAGAACCACTAGTCGGATTTTGCTGATACAAAAAATCAAGAATTACAATTACTTTCATCTGTTTATATAACGTTTCGCTACATAAGCAACAGTTTCGCAGTTATAAATAAAAGTATGAAGAAAAAAAAAAATATTTTCCCGAATAAATCAGCTGAAAAATGTCTTACTGCGTAATTTAATGCGCAACATATGTTTGAAATATTGTTTTTTATCGTTACGCAAATTAAAATAGATTTAAAATAAATAATAAAATCATTTAAATCTTTTTGTTAGTTAGGGCTTTTTACATTGTAGGTAACGATATACATTTCTCTAAATTTCTTTATTTTGATTACTTTTGTGTATTACTATATAAATAAAACTAAATTTGTGATGAAATCACTACATTTTTTGACAAATATATTTTTTTCCTCACCTCCATACAAAAATCCCTAGTGTGCGTCGTACAGTGCGGTACAGAAGACGTCATTGCTACTGTAGAGCGAAGCGTAGAGAAAGACCCCAATCAGTCTATCCGCCATCGTGCACAGCCATTGGATATGTGTCCATCCACTTTATGGAAGATTTTGCGAAAATATCTTGGTGTGCGTGCTTATAAAATCCAACTCGTGCGACATTTGAAGCCGCACGATCACCTAGCAATGCGTAGATTCGGTGAATTGGCCCATTGATCCCGATTTTCATAAGCGAATTTTGTTAAGCGATGAAGCTCACTTTTGGTTAAATCGATACGGCAATAAATAAAACTGCAGTATTTGGAGTGATGATAATCCTCAAGTGTATATTAAGACACCGTTACATCCAGAAAAAAATGACTGTTTGTTGTGCTTTATGGGCCGGTGAAATCATTGGTCAGTACTTCTTTAAAAATGATGCTGGTCAGAAGGTTACAGTCAATGGTGATCGCTATGGAGCCATGATTACTGACTTTTTCGTTCATCAATTGAACAGCCATGATGATGATGCAGGAGCTGTTGTTTTAACAAGACGGCGCAACATGTCACACAGCTCGTGCCACAATTGATTTATTGAAGTAAACTTTTGGTAACCGCATAATTTCACGTTTCGGAGCAGTGAATTGGCCTCCAAGATCGTTCGATTTAACGCCGCTGGAGTATTTTGTGTGGGGATATGTGAAGGCGCTAGTCTACGCCGATAAGCCTGAAACGATTGTCCACGTGGAGGACAACATTCGCCGCGTTATTGCCAATATACGGCACAAATGTTGAAAAATGTCATCAAACATTGGACCTCCAGATTAGACTACGTCCGAGCAAGCCGTGGCGGTCATATACCAGAAGTCATATTTAAACTATAATACCAGAAGATTATCTTTCAAATAAAGTATATTTCAGGCCAATTTAAAAAAAAATCATCTAAGTTTTATTCCATTTCAATAGAAAATAGCCTTTAATAAAATTTGTTTAAGAAAATATTTATTAAAACTAAAGCTCTATTTGAAGTAAGAACTCAATACAAGTTAAAAGACCTGAGATCATTATCCAAATGTTTATAGAACAATAGTAATAGTAGAACAATAGTAATAGTAAATAAAATTTAACCTAAAAGTTAACTTAAAGAAATGGATCGGTGGAAAGGGATTTATCTCCAACGATGAAATTATTGATCAAACAAATTTATATTTTATG
Organism: Delia radicum; assembly: GCA_021234595.1. Lineage (NCBI taxonomy): Eukaryota > Metazoa > Arthropoda > Insecta > Diptera > Anthomyiidae > Delia > Delia radicum. Next base: position 90,888,992 of record CM037855.1, read on the forward strand.
GACCTCGAAAAATTTATTTGGAAGGGATACAAAAATTGGAGAAACGTAAGACTAAATGTATTGAGCTAAAAGAAGATTAGGTTGAAAAATAAATTTTCTTTTTGCAAAAATAACTGTGTTTCATTCAAAAAGTCACGGACTTATTGATCCGCCCTCGTACCATATTATTAAGGCCAGGGTGAGACCCTTGAGACACTCAGACTGGTTTAAGAACCCCCCAAAAAAATGTATTTTGTATATATAAAAAAATTGAAAAGGAAATAAACCTGTTAAAAATAGCAGAAAAACCTAATAAAAGTTTGTTAAGAAAAATTAAATATTATTAAGATAAGAACAGCAAAAATAAAACTGTTAAAAAATTTACAAAATTTTTATTTATAATCGAATTAAATTAAAAATTTATAATCAAATTAAATTTTAGTTAATTAAAAATAGCAAATTTACTCTGCTAAAATCAATATAAATATTCGATAAATTTATTTGGTTATTTTTTTGCCCAATACTATGCAAAATATTTGTGGACGAAGATCATCACATTTTGCTCTATTTACATCAATTCTCAAACCGGCCTATGCTCTTTTGCAATGAAATTTGTAGCACACGTTTAGCGCGAAAAATAAACAATATGTTATTTTTCTAAAATTTACTTCGGTTTTTTTAGGCGATATGGGCCAAAACATGTTAAGAGCGAATCTATAAAACTGGTCAATAAAAATGAATATGTTTAACTTATTCCTTGTATCAATATATAACTGCAGTCCGAAAACCACCCTTTTGTGGTTCGAAATTGAGCGAAAACACAACTAAACTTCACCATATGTTGATAAAACTCAAATGATTCGCTAATACTACTAAATATAATCTTTCCGCTAAATTTAATAAAAATCCGTCCACACGTTTTCAAGTTAAGACGATATCCTTTATATGTATGCTATTGTAATCCTGTATGTCCTCCTGTTTTCAAGATTTTTGAAAATGGTATTCATTTCACAATATTTATTTTTTTAAATTAAAATATTTTTTTTTAAAATTAATTACTGGAAATTTTTTTTTGAGGTAAATTTTTACAGGAAGAAGAAAAAAACATTTTTATTGAAAAATTTAACGGGTACAGTGGATATGCCGGACTCGTCAGTGGTTAACTTATGTGCCAATTGAACAAAGTATTTTATATTGTGAAATTGCTCCTTATGAAAAACTTTTTTCACAACTAGAATGCTTTTTCTTCTTAATCCTATCTCTTTTTTCACAAGTAATTATCACGTTTTATGATGCGCTTTATTCACATACAATTGTTGGATACCAAGTGTAGGTTAGAGATTGAGTCGCCGTTAAGCAAGTTTATTCAAATTTTATGTTAGAAAGTGTTTTGCAACCGTCAGATAATGACAATCGTAATTAATTTTTTATATTAATTACTGTAGAATATTTCTTTAGTTAGTCTCTTTACAGGAAGAAGAAGAAGAAAACATTTTTATTGAAAAATTTTACGGACACAAGGGATACACCAGACTGCCGCAGTTTCGTCCCCCTCCTGGGACTCGTCAGTGGTTAATTTATGTGTCAATTGAACAAAGTATTGTATATTGTTAATTTTGCTCTATATGAAAAACTTTTTTTTATTTTTTGGTGTCGTACTGTGATTTGAACTCACGGTCTTAGCATCAAGCTATGCATCGTAATCTCACCTCTTAACCAGTTGAGCCACGATCGACACAGCGTTGACTGCGACTAAATTGGAGTTTGGTCACACTACGTACACACAAGTATTGTTTTGATCAGAAGAGACAGAATTAGCTAATACCAATGCACAATTCATTTCTCAACTAGAATGCTTTTTCTTCTTAATCCTATCTCTTTTTCACAAGTAATTATCAGTAACTTTTTACTTTGTGTCGTAGTGGGTATCAAACCCGCAGTCATACATCAGGCTTTTGCTCGTAGCATCTCCTCTTAGTAAGATGATTTATGTAAATTTATTGATATAAATTTTATTACACCCAATGAAAAGTTTCGTTAAAAGACTGGTTTTACAAATATATGAAATTTTCATTTAGTTTAAGAACATTTTCGTTTATTTTGTGAAGAAATGTTTTACATTGAAAAAAACACTACCTCACAATTAAATTTGTAAATTTAAACACCATCAAATTTAAATTAGAATTTATTAGTAATTTTTCAAACAAAAACTCTTTAAAAATATAAAATTCAAAATTACAATAAAAATCAACAAAATTGCCAATTTAAAAAACATTTTTTTTTGGATTTTCAAAAATGCTTGTGTTTATAAAATTTGTTAAATATGCTACATATGTTTAATATTACAAACACAATTTTGTAATTTATTTCTGAATTTACTTATTTCTGAATTTACTTTATTTCCCCCATTAAAATTCTGAAAAATAATTGTTGAACTGATTTATTCCGATTATGAATGTCAAATTCTAGGAAAAAGACGAAAGCTGTAAAGCAAACTATATGCCAAACTTTTTTAGATTTTATCTAAAGGGAATTCAATAATAACTTGAACCCATTGTAAACCTTGGAGTCGATAGTTAAAATATTCATGATTTTTTAGCAACTTTCTTTTTGGCAACACTGTTTTTGGCCTCTCAGCTGTTTTCGTGTAACAAATAATTGTTAAACATGTTCAGTTTGGTCTATAATTTAACCATGAATCGACTTACAAACGAACAACGCTTGAAGATTATTGAATTTTATTATCAAAATTAATGATCGGTTAAGAAAGTGCAAATTGTATTCATCGAAGAAGCATATTTCTGGTTGAATGCCGTATTTGCTGTGAAGAGCAGCCAGAAGCATTGCAAGAACTGCCAATGCATCCTGAAAAATGCACTGTTTATTTTGGATTAAGGGCCGGTGGCATCATTGGACCGTACTTTTTCACAAACGACGATGGCAGGAATGTTATTGTGAATGCCGAGCGCTACCGTGCGATGAATACAATTTTTTTTTGCCCAAAATGGAAAAGCTGGACTAGGGAGACATGTGGTTCCAACAAGAAGGTGCCACATGCCACACTGCACGCGAAACAACGGCGCAATTCAGAGGCGAGTTCGGTGAACAGTATATTTCACGTTTGGGATCGGTCAATTGGGCGCCTATTTTTTTGTGGGGCTATGTTAAGGCTCATGTCTATAGGGACAAGCCCGCAACGGTTGACCCACTGGAAGTCAATATTGAAGAATTTATTCGTGAGATACCGGCCGATATGTTGAAGAGAGTATGCCAAAATTGAACTAAGCATATGAAGCAGTTGAGACGCAGCCGCGGTCAACATTTACATGAAATAACCTTTAAACAGTGAATTATATGGATCGTTTTATCGAATCAAATAAATTTTATGTGTTTTTTTTTAAATCAAATCCGATAGCTTTAAAAAAATCACCGTTTATTTAACTAGAATAGTGTTCTACCTCCTGTCAAAAATCTACTATGATATTGACATATTAGATTTTATTTGTTGCTTTTTAAAAAATTTAATCATTTTCATGATAGACAATTCAATTGTTTCATATACATCCCCTAATCCTAAGTTATCCGCAATACTTATTATATTGATATGTAAAAATTGCTGATTTTTAAAAAACTTTTGATTTTATGATTCGTTTTACCTAATCAAATGTATACGCTAAAGCAAACAAATTCTCGCAAAGTATATTTTGTAGGCTGTATGTAATGTCTCGGTTTGAGTTAGAGCAATCATCGTTTTCTTCTAACGGAAAACTAAAAATTAGGGTTATGCCTATGAAACAATTGTATTGTTTATCATTCAAATGATCAAACTTTTTAAAAACAAACAAACAAAATCGAATTTGACAATATCATATTAGATTATGGAATTGAGGTAGAACACTATTCTAGCTGTACTATTTATTTATTAAAAATTACATTGCATTTAGAATTTTCAGGTTTGAGATTATACTTAAAATGTTATAAATATAAAACACTAATTGATTATAAATATATGAGAAAGACGAAGACATCTTGTGGATATCAGCGCTAGAGGTAGTGCCGCACTTTTAACCTTAGCGGCTAGGTCATCTTCAGCCTCATTATAATCCACCACCCACAAGAACTCATGACTGATCAGGTATATATGTATGTATATTAGGGCGGGTAGATATGTAGGGAGGCAAAAAAAATCGCTCAACATACAAGGAAAATCGTATTCTAGGGATCAAAATACGAAACTTTGCCGAAGGAACCATACCTCTAAAACGAACTCTGAGATCCCGACTTTTGACCCGTAGGGTGAAGTTTTGAAAAAACCCACTTTGATATTTTAGAAAGTAGGAGGAATCTCTTCAAGATTATGGGAGCTACTTCTTCTCCGGCAGACGCGCTAGCAGATTAATGCATAAATCATCATTCTAGCTGACCGTTAATGGGTTAAAATTTAAGTTGAAAGAGTGCCTTCATAGCCGTGTTTTTATAGCAAAATGTACAAATCTCGGAATAGAGATTTTTCAGAAAGTAGGAAGAGTCTTTCCAAGATTAGGGTCTCTATTTCCTATCCGGAAGACGCTCTAGCAGATGAATGTATAAATTATATTCGATTGAGTTGGATTCGATTGGATCACTCTAAATGGGTCAAAGTGGGATTTTTCAAAATTTGACCCTAAGGGTCAAAAGTCGGGACATCAGAATTTGTTTTAGAGGTATGGTTCCTTCGGTATTTTGATCCCTAGAATACGATTTTCCTTGTACGTTGAGCGATTTTTAAATCGATCCGCCCTACTTTATATCAACCAACTTACTGAAAAAGGTGGTGATTTATTAAAAATTTTATACACCTAAAGAATAATTTGATTAAACCAATGAAGCTTTTTTATGAAGTTCAAGAAATTTTTCATTCATATTGTGAATAGCACTTCAGTAGTTTAGTGAAAAAATTTTACTAAAACTTGTCCAAGGAATTCTCTGTGTACTCATAAATCTCATGATATTATTAATTTTTCATTAAAAAAAAATAATTTGTATACTTAAATTTTTAAAATTAACATATTTTTCTATTTCTTTTCTTTTCAGGGCAATAAAAACGTAATTTGCTTAAAATTATATTATGACACTTAAATGCAATTAATATTCAAATAAGCAAATATTTAATTTAAATTCCTAAGAAAAATTAAAATAAATAATAAAGATTTTATCAAAAAGAAAAGAAAAAAAAGCAACTCTAAGTGTTCCTGAAAATTTTATAAGAAATATGATTATATAACGTAATTTATATAATATAGCAATTAATTAAAGTAAAAAGTTAATTAAATATAAATTTTAAGCTTAAAAAATTAATGTTAATACAATTACTAAATAAATTAGTTTAAATAAGAAATTTAGCGAAATATTTTTATTAAAATATTCATAAAATTAAAAGAAAAATCTCATAAAATTCTAAAAAATTTATAAAAATTAATAAAAATTATTAAAAACATTTAAAAATAACCGTTAAAAATTTTGTTAAATAATATTAAAAAATTAAAAATCATTCTAAATTAAAAAAGTAAAATGAATTTAATTAGTGTCAAATAATAATAAAAAAAATCACTTAAAAATTTTAATATTTAAATAAATTATGTATTAAATTAATTTTATTCTTATAATGAATTAAAAAATATAATATAATATAATAAAACATAGCATAATATTTTCAAGGTATGCAATAATTAACACCGATTTTTAGTTATTTTTCATTTTATTTTAAAACCCAAGACGATATAAATGCAAGCATTGAAAATTAAAATTAACTGACGATATTTAAAATAGTTTTAGGATTTAAGATCTTTAAGCCATTGCTCAAAGGTTTATATATATTTGAAGTTTGCGATTAAAAAATTAAAATCAGTTCTTAAATATCCACTAGTTGAAAAGCCTGCACATGCCAGGCAGAAATTGAGAGACTAAAAACAAAAAATATGTTTTACCCACTGATCTACATTTTGCAGAAACATTTTGACGAAATTAGTCGTTCACTCCTTAAAATTTGAGTACATCTACTAAAGCGAGTTTCAAAAATCAATAAGCTTGTTTTCCAATTGGGGGCCATGCAAGACCAAAATAAAAACAATAATTCTCATCGTTTTGCGTCAAGCGCTCTCCAAATTAGTACAACATCAACGAACATTTTTTTGGGTAATTTTTAAAACCGTCTTTCTCAGAACAAGATCGAAAACCTAAAGTGTAACCGAAAACCTGAAGTATTTTTAGCCCATGCGTAGTGCTATAACTATGCGAAGTTTTAGCGTTTTGGAATATTTGCAACTTAAAAACAGCTTTGTTGGTCGTCATGGGAGACTTCGGAAGGGAATGATATCCAACTGTTAGCATTAACCCATAAATCGGCTTAAGCTTTTTTAAAGTTAGGCACGAAAAGTAAACAACATGTTTTTCTATCAAATTTTTTTCGTTGCGAACTTTAGGCGATATGGGGCCAACAATGTTTGCAGTGAATCTCAGAAACGAATTCATAAAAATTAATAGCTGACATCATACACTTATTAATATTCCAAAAAAAAATTGCTACTAAAAATTTGTTAAAAATGGCCTTGCAGAAAAAACTGCAAAAATAAGCAGATTTTTTTTTACTAACTATTAGTAATATAAAATAGCAAACATAATTCTGTTGAAAAGCTAATAGGAAACACAACTGCAATTTAGCTACATTACATTCGAGGAAATACTTGGGTGTGATCGCTAAACGGTCATGACTAGGTATTGTTACGTTTCCCAGCAAAACTTTGGTAATGGGTGCGATAAAGTAATGCATTACCTTGTAATGTGTACTCTTACCTGTATCATTATTTTCCAACAAGAAGTAATTAGTTACCGATAATTGAACACTCATGGATTACCTTGTAATGAGACCTCATTACCTTTTACATTACTTCAAAACATAAAATAATGACTTACCGATCATCAATTACATAATGCATGAATTATAAACGTAAAGTAATTATTAATATATATTTTTGAAAATCTATTTATAGACACATTACTTTGTGATTTCTTGTAAGCATAATGGTATGGTGTATATTTTTGATATCACGAACGAAAACACGAAGCACAACAACTCATCTACATGTTAAGCAATAAAATATTGTATGTATCGATAGCTCAGTTGGTAGAGTTCTCTCCTAACTAATTGTTAAATACCAGAGACCCCAGGTTCGAATACCAGCTTGACCATGTTATTTATTTAATTAAAAAACAAGTTATTTATTTAATAAAAAAAAAAAAATCTGTAAAAAAAATTATATGCATTTTTTTATGAAAATCTATTTATAGACACATTACTTTTTCCCACCATGTAACCATATAAGTAACCAGTTACTTTACCCCCCTACAAGGTAATGATTTACTTTGAGGCTCATCGCCTGTATAATGCATCAGTGAAGTAACGTGTAAAGTAATGCATGAAGCCCTATGGCGATACATTACTTTACCCATGATTTGGTAATGTGTGGTTTTGCTGGATTGTAATATAAGAAGAGCGCAGGTTTGATTCTTTCAGCCGAAGGTTGTTGAAAAATTTATCATATAGAGAAAATCTAACAATTATAAATACACAAATAATAACACAATTTAAATGGAAAATCACTGATGACGCCTGCCCATAAAAAGAGGCAGAAACTAGTTTAGTCTGATTTAATTAATAGTGTTTCAATAGCGTTTTAAATTTTTAGAGAAAAACGTTTGTTCTTCTTCTTAACCTCAACATTTCTGGATAAAAAAATATTTAGTTGTATTTGATCAAAATTTTAGTTAATTAAAATTAACAAATAGTCTGCTAAAACTAGCAAAAACATTTCCTAAATATTAGCAGATAAAAAAATCAATAAAAATTAGTTTTTTTAATGCGAATAAAAGGATGCAATCAAATAAAAGGCTAAATCTTTTACTGCCAATCAGCAATTTACAATTTTTAGCAGAAATTTCTATTGATTTTAACAAAATAAACTGCTATTTGCACTCTACTAAATTTGTGGTAAACATTTTGTTTATTACAGTTTTTGTTTGCTATTTTGAGTCTATAAATATTTAGTAAAAGTTGTTGCTAATTTTACAGAGTAAAGTGATATTTTCAATTAACTAAAATTCACATCGAGTATAACTAAAATTTTGTAAAGTTGACAGATTTATTTTAGCTGTTCTTATTTTATTAATATGTATCAAACAAATCTGCTAAATATAACAGTTTTTTCTGCAAGGTAATTTTTAACTTATTTTTAGTAGACTTTTCTGCTATTTTTATAGGTGTATTTCTATGACTGTAAAAGATTAATTGTACCTAGATATAGTTACACTCTAAAAATTGCACGTTTTGTGCTTCTACTTAAGAAGGTATGACGATTTTCGTTTTTCGAAAAAAGGCGAAATTGAGCGAAAACACACCTTACCACAATATATCAAAGTTGGCAAACGAAACGAATAAAGTAATTAACATCGGAATTTGTATCGAAATATCAATACCGGTATTATTGGTAAATTTGTGTGAAATGCAGTTTATTTCACACGAAATTTAAAATCTCGATTACACCTAAATACAAAACACGTATTAAAGATCTTTGTTCCATTCCAATAGTTCTTTATACTTTTTCACTCGTTTTGGCAAAACACGTGTGTTGCAATCAGTTGTTAATGCTGTATAAAATTAATAGTCGTACTTTAAGTTGGTAATACGTTTTTTATTAGCCAAAAATTAAATTAATTTTCGATTTTCAATGTTTTCTATTTAAAAAATAGTAATATTTTTATTTAGAAACGTAAAAATCTTTTTGTTTTAATACCGATTCAATACCGCTACGATACCGGAATTAAGGAAAACGGTGCCGCATCCAAAAGATGTGTTGTTGGTTTCGGTTATCAATTTAACGGTATTAAAAAGGTATATTTATTCTTCAAACATAAGTGCTTTGCAACTTCTAGTAAATACAGTCTATCTGCATAATTTCATAAAAATCCGTCTATACTTTTTAAAGTTAAGAAGATGTCCTTTAGAGGTATCTTATCAGAATTATGCATATTCTATTAATTTATTTAAAGTCTATATATTTATGCCTTGCAGACTAAAAATATACATGCATATAAAATATAAAATCAATTAACAATAATGACAACACGTTGTAATTCTCGGTATTTAAAAAGAAAATTATATTATGTTTAATTACATTAACATCGACAGAAAAATCAAAATTAAACTGATTACATATTCTTCTCAAGGGTTCAACATTTGCATAATTGGTATTAAAAACTTGCATATTAATTAAAAATTAATTGCAACTGTCTATATGACGTTAAAACAACACTGTACTAAAATACATTACAAAATTTACCCTGTGGCGATGTCTCAACATAAACGCAAAGTTGGATACACTTGAATGTAAAAATAATATGTCAATTTGGTAACGTTGTGAAATAGAGACGAAGAGACTAGAAAAATAAACAAAAACCTAAAAATAGAATATTTGTGTTTGTTAGTGTTGGTCACAATAACAGAAAAGCTAATAGGAAAGAAAACTGCAATTTAGCTGCATAATTTTTGAGGCCATACTTCGGTGTGATCGCTAAACGGTCATGACTTGGTACTGTTACGTTTGTAATGTAGGAATATACTGTAAGGTTTGATTTTCACAGCCGGCAGGTTGTTGAAAATTTTATCATATAGAGGCAATCTGACAATTATAAGACACAAATAATAATACACTTTAAAATGATGACGCCTGTCCATAAAAAGGCAGAAACTAGTCTAGTCTGATTTGAAAATTAATAGTATTTATAATTTTTAGAGAAAAGCGTTTATTCTCCTCCTTAACCTAAACCTTTCTAAATACAAAGGGATTTAGTTGCGAGTTGATCGTTGAAGAACATTAAAATTTATCTTGTTAATCAGAAAAACTGAACTAATATTGCAATTTATTAAGTTGAATAAAAAAGCTGTACTAAGCATTGATCTTCGGCTTTTTAACATATGTAGTTTGATTATTGCAAGTCTCCCTGTGTATGGGTCGTAGATCTTCAGTGTGATTCCAGAAAGAATTTCTTAAACAAAAAAGCAGAAATTGTTTTTGCACTGACTCAATTCGATCAATATGAACATTACATACTAAGGATCCCAAATAATAGAACCATATTCCAATATTGGTTTACAAATATATGAAACGTTATATGAAAGCAAGCATTGCACGAGCTTTGTTTACCATCATCGTAAAATGAAGTATGAAATTTATTTTAGGGTAAAGTAAAATTCCGAGACCTAGAATCTGGCTTAGCAAATCTAAGTGATGACCAACCCAATGTATATGTTCCTAAAGAAGTCCACCTTTTTGAAAATCCCATATGTTTGCATTAATTTAGGTTTAGCTCCATGAGGTTAAGAGTGCACTGCGTATAAAAACTATCCAGGTTTTGTAGCAATAGAACACTTTCCTCATGTTTACTATAGGTGAGAAAAATTTTCAAGTCATCAGCATACAGCAAAACATTACAATTTTTTATTACGCACGGCAAAACATTAATAAAAAATAGAATTGGACCAAGATGGCTACTAGGGTTGTCACCCGAATAAAAGTTATTCGATTAACCGAACAAACAAAAAAAAAAAAAATTCGAGCAAACAATTTAAAAAACATGATTTTCGAATATCGAATAGTTAGAACAAATTTTGACGATTAATCGAGCGAAACGAATAATTCAAAAAAAAAAAATCATAAAACTTTTTCGAAAATTTACAAATTTTGGAAAAAATATATGAAAATTTATATTAAAAATGGAAATAGATAAAATAAAACGAAGAAATAACTGAAATTGTAAAACTTTTATTAATCGTTTTCCAAGATATGCACTCTTTAGTAATGCACTACGGATATTATGTAGGTTAAGACGACAGCAATTGTAGTCAAAAAGAAATGATATTTCACTTGAAGAAAGGACAACTAATATTTCATTTAATTCAACTAGCATTAGTCATTTGTTTTTAATGTTCAAAAAATTACTAACAATTGTAGTAAAAGTAAACCATATATGTTAATAAAAAATAAACAAATATTTACTTTTTTTATTTTATTAAATAACAAAAACAAACTGCAAAACATTAATGCAAAATCATAAAACAGTCATTTGATGTAATCAATAGATTCTTCAAATTGAGCATCAGAATATGTTGAGGCAAAATAATAAGGAAACAAGTTAAATATTAAAACAAGACATCTAAAAATTTTATTACGTTAGGGAAACCAGAAGATTTTCTTTTAGAATTGACAAATTTGTAGAACGTCTTCGGATTGAGTTTAAAGTTAAGTTTTGTAACTTGTAAATCTTTATTATACAGCTTGGTGTTCAGTAAATTGTATTCAGATCGGGAAACAGAATAATTCCCATAATCTTGCAGTGAAACGGATTCTCTGTAAATTTTATATTGTCTATTTTTTACTTTTTTAATCCTAGGTATTTGTTTAGAACTTAGAGAATTTAAATATGTTCTAAGGATTTTCGAAAATTGTGTTCTCTTCAAAATATTAATTTGTTTTAAATTACACGAAATTTAAATTTTCACGTATTCTTGCTTCCAAACCGTGCGTCATACATACAACATTTCTGCACTTAAATTAAGTTATTTTAATTTTCTACCGAAAAGGCTTAATTTCTTATTATATGATACGTATTTGGTGCACTTGTGGCCAATTGCAAATATCCCTGCTAAAAAAAAAAAAAACATTTATTAGGTGTGGAAAGGAAATTATTTTGCTACACCTTTCATCTCACAAACTGAATTTAAGACTTCAATTTCATCTAAATTTGCACATGATTGACAAATTTCAATTTTCTAACTGATCACTTAGATATTGTAGACTCGATATAATCTTTTACCAGCCGTTTTATGAAACAAAATTTGTATAATATTGAAAATCTCTTTGCCATTCACACCATTCAGCCAACAAACCAACAAATTTAGAGATCAGTTTTCACATTTTCCTTTCTCGTGGTTAGTTTAATACGTATGATAGTTTTCAGCTTTCACATTCTAGATACGATATAATGTTTAAAAACGCCTTTGCCACATTTATCTGCCCACAAACTGAATATCAAAAAATCTGACTCGGTTGATGGAAACATTGATGACAGTCTATTTTTCGACATCATTCAGCCTACAAACCAAACCTAAGAAATCTGTCTTCAGAGAAATCTGTCCCCTTGTTTTCATCAGATAACAATTTTATATAAACTATAGCTTTTAAAACGCTTTTGTCACACCCCTTCGCCCACAAATCGAAAACATCTATCACGCACTATTTTCAGCCTTCTAGGTCATCAGGGAGCTTTAGAGAGCCCTAGAATAAATGAAAATCACTAACAAAATATAGAAAATATATGGTGAAATGTAAAAAACTAATGATGCAACACCCTCCAGACAAAATATTAAAAATCTAGCCATATTAGGTTCTTATAGCTGGATGGTTAATATTATAAGTCTGCAAAATTTCAGCTTTCAAATCCGAGTGGTGGCTCCTGAAAGTTCAACACACACACAAACAATATGAAATTATATATTTTTTCCGTAAAGGCTGCTGAATACACACACAGAGAAATAAAGTGCCAACCGAATTGAAACGTGTATTTTAATGGTAACAAAATATAAATTCAGTTTGTACAACGATCTTTACATTAGATTTCTGAATATTATTGGTGCTGCAACTAAAATTCAGTTTAATTATCCGTACTTTGTTGTGAAAACTAATGTTAAGTTGTACCAACAGACTGAGATTCGTAATAACCGAATTTGAGTCGTAGTAATCAAATTTCAGTTGGCAAATAGTTTAATTTTTCTCTTTTCTTTAAATTAATTTATTTCTTTTTTTTTTCAATTAATTGAAAATCAGTTAAAAAAAGGTCTACTCACTAAGTGTATTTTTTAGTTTATTTTCAACTGCTGAAAAATTAATTGACAAAATCTGAAGAGATCTTTAGCCAGATCGAAATACTAGTATCAACCTAGCTTATATGTTGGCTTTGCTTTATTTTTGTATATATACGGAAGTTGAAAGCTCGTTATAAATTGAAAATAACATAAAAATAATCTCGATATATATAAAAACAGAAAACTAATATAACTGTAAAAAGTAGTACTTGAGCCAGAGTAAACACTAAATTTTTTTTATATAAATAGAACATTTTTGGTCTTCAAAGTTTAGTAACGTCAAGATGCTTGTTAGGAAAAGACCCTAACCACGTGGTTGATTACTAAGAAGACAAGAATGGAGCAAAATTGATGATTAATAGGCCTTTTGTGGAGGCTCTAGATTTTCTAAACCTGCGGGTTCTGATGAGATCTTTAGCCAGATCGTAATACTAGTATCAACCTAGCTAATATGTTTGATTTGCTTTATTTTCGTAAATATACATAGGTTGAAAGCTCGTTATAAATTGAAAATAGATTTTTTCGTTTATTTCAGTAGTTAACATAATATAACAACTTTTTGTTTTAATAGAACATTTTAGCTGACTATTTTAAATAAACCGAAAGTCCGTTTTTTATTTATTGAATAACAGACAGAAAAGTTTAAAATATATTTTTTTTTGGTAATTTAACTACATATTCAATTGAAATAACTGTATACAGATTAAGTTTTTAAATAACTGTTGAACTTTTATGGAAAAGTTTTATGGAAAAGCTCAATAGTAGATTTCCAAAAAAAAATAAACTTTTTACACGAAATTATTAAAATTTTTAGCAATTTTTTTATACTAAAATACTTTCACATAGTTAACAAATTAGAGTTTATTGATTTCACAAAAAAAACAGATGTTCACTTTGAGAAAAAAAAAGTAAATAAATTATACTTACCAATTGCTTTAAACTTTTAATTAATACACAATTTTTTTTTTCTTTCATTTTATTCTCAATTTAATTTTTCCACTTAATTTCACTTTTCATTGGAACTTATTTATATCGTCTGTGGTCAATTGCTTCATTTAAAATGGGATTTGTTTAATATTAGTTTTTCCGTTTCTTTTTTTTTTTGGTGCATTTTGTGTTTCAAAATCATGTCTAGAAATCAAATCTTCAAATTAACTTAATTCTGGTGAAAACAAGAGAAACAAATAATAAATCGAATTGTTTGTATTCAAAATACCATTCAGCTCATATAAATTTTAATAAAAATCAGCTAAATAAACAGACGCCATCAGTTGGAATTTTGTAAACAATTTTATTGGGTGTACCGTACAAATAATTATAATATAGCGCACATTGAACTGAATTACACTTTTTGTTGGATAAGCCGTTTAAAATTTGATCAAGGTAAGTAAAATATATTGACATAACTATATAAGCTAATCAGTTCTTTTTAAGACATTTGCCAATCACCAATTAAAATATAAAAATAAAATATAAAACGGGTTTTTTCAAGAAAATTTGGCAACCATAAAACAGTAATTAGAATTTTTTGTAATGAATTTTAATGAATTTTTTCATTAGTCGCATGAAATTTTTAATAAATAATATGAATTTTTTCATTCAATTGCATGAAAATCTGCATGAAAGTGAAACTGATAATGACTAGAGAAAAAACAAACACACTATAAATAGAAATCGTTCGTGTTAAATTTCATTCTAACTCAACACACAGAGTAATGTGGGATTAAGCGTTACCCAATTTCTTTAACGTGTGAGTTAAATAGATGATATTTACGATTAACACTAAATGGCACGAAGAATGTTGATGAAGACCGTAGTGGGTCAGAAAATGCATTCCATTCATGCTAGTGTCTAATAACTTTTTCTGTGTTTTTTTCTAATAGTCAAAGTAAATTATCATATAAAAATTATAATTTTTCTGTTAATTTAGAGAAAAATTTGTCATGATCTAAAACCGAACAAATAAAATCTCACACATAAATTTATAGATCAACGATAAAATTCACTATCTGCATTAATTTAATGAAAAGTTTCAATATACGAGTTCCAATAACATTTCATAGATCTAATGCAAAAATTCATTGATATCATGCAGATATTTCTCTCAGTGTAAATTATAAATATTTGGTGTGAACTAGGGTATTGAATCGGTTAAACGTTACTCGATTAATCGACGAATTTTAATCAAACAATTGTTCGAGTAAATTTAAATTGCCAATTTCGAGTAACGAATAACTCGAACAATTTTAGTCGATTAATCGAGTTAATCAAGTAATTTAAAACATGATATATTTCAGTTTATATTTAATAAAAAAACAACAATTAAATTGTTTCGTATTTTTAAAAAAAAATTTGTTTTTTTTTTTAACTACATTTACACTGGACGCCAAAATACGTATTTTGGTTTTTTTTTCAAGATTTCGACTTTCAAATTATATTCAAATTTTAGTTCGAAAATTTGAGAAAACAAAAATACCTATTTTGGGGTTTCAGTATGAAAAACGTTCGGCACCGAGACCAATGCATAAAATATCAAATTTTTTAGAAATTTTAAAAGAAATTTTTTAAAAATCCTTGAACAATTACAGACATTATTATATACAAATGATGGTTAGAAACTATAAATAAAATTCAAGACCAAAAATTAAGCGAAATCTTTACGTATCTAAATATTCAACGAAAAATAAAAATTCGCAACAATCGCAAAACTATTATATTGTGTTAGTTTGTTTTTGCAAAATTTGAATTGTCCTTTATTCTTCGTCGTTTTTTGGTGTTGCAGATCGGATTGGGCCGTTCACTCTTTTCTTTTATTCGAATATATATTCAACTTTATCACATATATTAAAAATTGATGTGATTTTTACTTTACATTTGTCCAAGGCATAGACTACTACGCCATATTATTTTTATATATGCAAAAAATGATAAAAGTTATATCCCTAATGTTTTCTTAAAGTATAACTTAATACAAACGAAAGAAAATAATGTGAAACATCTCAATTGTGTATTACCTCAGAAGATCTTTTTAATTTTATATTAATTAAACAACTTATTTTTTTTTTAATTTTGATAAGATACATTTCGGAACTCCTGATTTTGTGTTGTATGATGAATTATTAAGGAAAAACTAATAAAAAAAAAAAACTATTGAAATTATTCGAGGTACACGAGTAATTTCAAAATCTTACACAATTAATCGAATAAGTTAAAAACCTCAAAACCGAGTTACTCGATTACTCGCACAAAACCAAACCCGAATATTTTGAATAACAGAAAGAAGTTGGTGGACGAAAAGAAGTTGGTGGACGAAAACTGCTGAAATTTTT